>VOPJ01011685.1:0-16598 GCA_014673585.1 Semibalanus balanoides
TGCTGGCCATTTCCATCAATTATTTTTGACACTCTGATTTTTAATAACTTACGCAGCCAAGAAGCTGGTCTACAGTGAGTCATTGCTTTGGTCATTCAGGTCTTTGAAAGCATTTGAAGAAGAGTGGGTGTCAGTATGGTTAAGCGAGCTAGTGGGTTTGTCATATTCCGTAAAGTTAAAGACCAAGTTGAGTATTTACTGCTCCAAGCTTCAAATGGTGCTCACCACTGGACACCTCCCAAAGGGCATGTGGACCCTGGGGAAGATGACATCACAACTGCTTTGCGGGAGACAGAAGAAGAATCAGGATTTACAGCATCCCAGCTGAATGTTATGGAAGGGTTTGTGACGGAAATATCATACAAAGCTTGGGGTAAACCCAAGGTGTCAGCATATTACTTGGCTGAGCTGATTGCAAAGGATGCATCTGTTATCCTGTCACATGAACACTCCAACTGGAAGTGGGCACCAATAATGGATCGCAATGCAAGCTGGTTGACTATCCAGAGATGCAGTCAGTTCTTCAGCAAGCTCACAGCTTTATTGCTAAATAAAGAACTACAGAATAGAGCATGCTCACATGATCACATGCTAAGAAAGAAATGGAATAGATCATCCTCACATGCTGTATAACCATGTCTAAGTCTGATGTGAATTATGGAAGCTCATAGTTGAAGATCATTGAAAGGAAAATATGATAAAATGCTGGTTTCAGTCATTCAAGCTAATCATTCCATAGTTGTTGCTTTTGCAGTGGACTATTTGGTTACATGGACACTGTCAAGGAAGATAAAGTGTACATTGTTCTGGTGATTTTATAATGAGGTGTTGTGGCATTTTGAAAATAAATTGATTGAAGATATTATTATGTTGTTTTTAGCAGCTTCAAGCCTGTTATTCCATTTTCTACAATTCCCATATACCCATACATGAACACAACATTTCTTGCAACTTACTGGGCAGTTACAGTTTTGTATCTATGGTCACACTCAAAAGATAAATGTTTGTCTTTCACTAGCAAGAGGTGACCAAAGATGGTGACCTTGACCTGAGGTGACCACTGACCAACAGGTGGGAGCCAGAATGGTCTGTGTGTAGACATCTAATGGTCCTTGGACAGAGACCTATACATTCCTGTCCAGGCTTGATTGAAAGTATTGCTCCTGACAACTTGAAGGGGCCCAAAGCAGACCTTTGTCTTGATTCCGAAGTGGGATCTGGGATGCGATAATTTTGTCCCCCAAATTACACCCTCATATCTCACTTCTTGTTCAAAATTGATGTATATGGTTATCTTTGGTTCTGAACTTAGCTGTGGCAATATTAGCTTGATTTTACCTCAGTTTTTCGAGTTGTAGCCTTTGTCATTTTGCCAGCAGACTTGTTGATTGATTCTGATTGAATCATTCTTTTGATTGATATCATTCTTGTTGATTTGAATCATTCGTTTATTTTAACGTGAATCCTTCATGAATCGATTCACCCTCTTCATGGAATGATTCATGAATCGTTGATTAAATAATTAATTCAAAGAAAATATGGTGATTGTAATCATTGCTAGCTACAATAATGATTTTTTTGGGGGGGGGGACAGGCAGAACTATTGCAACATAGCCCACGTCCAATAAATAGGGGAATCAAGCTGAGCTGAACACATGTCAAGAGATCACTTTCAAGTACCTTCATTTGGTCGTAAACACCCCATTCCGAATATATGCACTGTTTATATGCATTTACATTCTAATTTTGATGATCATTCATGATCATTCATGATTGATTCACGTAAGCCCTGTGAATCACTGTTAATCGATTCATAGTGGTAAATTTGGTGATTGAAATCATGATTGAATCATTCATTAAAATTTTGATGCAGATCAAAACAAGTCGTTTGCAAGGTTCAGGCTGCAGATATATTTTTTGCTGGCCAACTAATGCATCGCTTAACCAACATGTCAAAAGACTAACAGGCTGGATTGTGATGAATCAAATATTATATTTCTGGTCTTTGTTGCGTGACCTTGAATGACATTGACCACGTGACCTCGTGACCTTTTCTATTTGACCTTAATGATACCTACCCCGGGTCCACCTCTTATATCCATTTATCACTTCGCAAAATACTTGCTAATACATTGTTTAACAACGCATCAAATACAATGGTGTGTTTTTATATAATTTCCATATTTTCCATCGATATACGTGTGTGTTTTCCAATTACTCTGAAGGGGGAGGGGTAACGGGCGGATATCTGCGAACCTATGAGACCGATTTGGATGGGATGTTTACCATTCGATCCGCCGTGGCCCAAAACGGTGCCGTTGTTTTATCCACTTGGATCCTATCTAAGTGAACCAAATTGAACCAAAACCACACAAATAGTTGCAGACGATATCATGCTCCGATCATTCAGGACTGATTCGGACGGGGTTTTCACCATTCGATTCGACTTCTCCTGTAACGGTACCTGTGATGACTTTTACTCCACTGGTCCAATCTAAACGGCACCAAGATTGGAACCAAAACCGATCGAAAAACCGTGGTTTTGTGTCCATTTGATCCACTAAGATTGATCAAAGTGATAAAACCTTTGCAAAAACACTATTTTGGACCATGTCGGATCGATTGGTGAAGACTGCGTTCAATTCGGTCTCATAAAGGTTCTAAGCATGACGTCTGGAACGATTTTGGCGGGTTTGGTTAAATTTGGTCCACTTAGATTGGAACAAAGTGGATAAAAGTATGAACCACAACGTTTTGGACAGGGCCGGATTGATTGGTGAAGATATCGCCCAAATCAGTCCCATAGGTTCGGAGCATGACGTCTGCAACGATTTTTGGTGTGGTTTTGGTCGAATTCGGCCCACTTAGCTGATAGGCCACCCTCGCCTGACAGGGCCTCCGGAGTTTTTTCTGTAATATTTTTTTTTTTACATATGCGGCGCATCTTTCTCAAATTTAAAGTAGCTGAGTTAACAATTATACGTATGCTGCCAAAATGTCAATGAAATTGGTTCAGTAGTTTGGGAAATATTACGTTTTAGTGACGTCATGTTGGTGGAAAAACGGACGTCATGGTTGGTGGAAATACAACATATTGGAAAAATTGTAGAATATAGAGTTTTGCAGCAAATTGCAGACCGAAAACGATAATTATATACAATTAAATTTGCTCAAAATTGCAATCTCGTATTTCCAGATTTTCCCCCCATTAACTAAAAAAGGGGAGGGGAGTAATTACTAAATCAAAATTTTCAAACATTTAACGGAATAAGTGTGAGAGAACAGAGTATGGGCAATACCCAAATCAAATTATGTATAAGTAAAGTATCTATTTTGTATCGAGTGATGGCTCCTAAGTGTAAGAAACTCATGTCGTCATTTTTCGAAATAACTTTTTTGTACTTGTGTTGACCAGATACGATCAAATGAGTACCTTTTCTGTATTTTTTAAACAAAGCTGGTCTAGGTAGGTACACGCGTTTTTATTTACATTTATCAATTGCTAATTTTGAGGTTTTCTGACAGCAAAATCGCTATTCTGGACGTGATCGTGTCGAGGTCATTCACTTGACCGGAAGGTCACCCGTTGACCTGAAACCTCAAAATTGCATGCTGCACGATTTATCACATGACAGCAGGCATCATGCTGGTTCTTACCGTGTTGCTCCATAATGCTTGTTTTGGAAGCTAACAAGTAACAGGGGGCTGTCAGCCCCCCCCCATACGGCGATGGTGAGAAAGGTGAGGTCCCTGGCGAGGTTTAAACCAAAGGGGATAAAATCCACAACTGCACCGTGTTAGACCACGCAAGATCGAATGGCTAAGACCCCATCCAAATCGGTCCCATAGGTCCCATCCGCTTGTTACCCCTCCTCCTTGGCGTAATTCGAAAACGCACGTATATCGATGAAAAATATGGAAATTAGAGGAACAACGCACCTCTTTTATTTGTTTCATTGTTAGGCAATATATTGACAAGTATATACAAATTAACCTCATGCTCATAATATGTATAAATATTAAAAGAAAATCCAAAATATATTTTAGCCATGGGCTCTTTAGTGGATTAGTGGTTCCAGTGGTTCAATGAATATCCACTGAAGAAGGCCATGGCTGAAAATATATTTTGAAATTATTCTTTAATCATTTATACATATTATGAGCATGAGGTTAATTTTTATATACTTATATTACTAATAATGCTCAGAGTAACGTTTTATTTCATATTGACAAGTGTTTGAGATGTAAAAGATTGAAATCAGAGGTGGAACCGGGATAACAAAAGGTCACGAGTTTGCACGGGGTGAAGATCATTCAAGGTCACGCAACAAAGTCCAGAAATAGAATCTTCGTTGCATTGCGAATTCAGCCATATAAATCTGTTTTCAGTTGGAATCATGTGTATTACAAGCAGGTTTAAGCATCAACATATTGCATATTATTTGCATTCGACAGGTACATACATTATGACAATCCGACAAGCGATTTGTGTACGCATCAACCTGGATGACACATAAGTTACAATCCTGCAGCCGGAGCCAACGGCCGGTCCCGGTGGCGACCGCTCAGAGAGTCTGCGGACTAGCTGACGACCCGTGGGCCAGACAGGCAGACTGATTTCGATTTGGAATGCCGCCATCTCGAAGAAAGAGCATGTATGTCTCGCTCATGAGGCTAACACACTGCCTGACTAGACCGGACGCACCCATGAGTCGTTGTATCTCATACCACTCCGGCCTGGTGCGGGAGTGTTTTTGCAGGTAGGCCAATGTGGTGGCCGAGACTAGCGTGCCAGGTGTTGACCAATGCCGTATCAAGTTTATACATTGCAGAGGCGTATGGTCACAAGATAGGCGACGCAGGCTTAGCCCTCACTCGGAATGTCACGAGGTTGTTAAGTTTTCCAAATGAGACTCCTGCGGCGAGAAATCGTTATCAGGGTGCCCACCAGAACGTATTCAGGTGGCACCACCAGCGATGACGGACATCTTAAGATCGAAAAGTTTTTGGTGTATTTTTGCCGTTCTCTGGCACTTGAACACGTCGGTTCTCGTGCTCCGCTTCGACACCCTTCCTTTGAAGAGTTCAAACCGGCGTGGATTGTACCTGGTCAGTCCTAGCCGGGATCGGCAGGCTCGAATCCAGAACGGGTCGAACGTGACGGACGACGTGGCGCACAACCGTGCATAGCAGCGTCGATTGAGTGCCGACAAACAGATCAATTAACTTTAGTTCTCCAGACGCAAAGGACCGCTTCCCAGACCTCAACTGACTTTGACTGGCTGAGACTATCTGTCGATTCCGTGTGAATGGGCTTGGCAGGGTGTGACGCGATTTACAATCCGCGCGGTGGACCTTCACGCAGGGTACCGGTGAGGAACTCCTGCCGCGTCCTGCTGCTGGAGTTCATGAAGCGTGGTGCGAACCGCTGGATCTGCGACTTGAATGGTGCCGTCGTCAGCACCCGATCAGACTCGTTAGAGCGCCGCCACAGGTCACACATCAGAGCGCCGAAAGCTCTGATCAGCTCCCCCTTCATGGCCGACGTAGTGGTGTTTATGTGGAGGCGTACTCGTCGCGCAGAATGTAAGTCGTGCAGGCTCGCGTGTTTGCCTTAGTTTCATGCCAGCACCGAGTTCCAATAAAACTGTGTATGGCGACATTTCGCCGTCCAGTGAGGCCGCGGCGGCCGAGCGGCGGACGGGCTGCGCCGTCGACGACAACTCGCCGGAGGTCTCAGAGCCATTGGCGGCGGACGAGCCGGCAGCGGACGGCGCTGCAGTAGGCTCCGACAGTAGCACCGCCCGGCGGTTACTCGGCGAAACAGTGTGAAGCAATTCACTGCCGTTGCAGGTGTTCTCTAAGTTCGTCAGGTCAGACTGTTTGACATACTGTAACAGTCTGACATACTGTCAGACTGTTTGACATCTAAGTCGTCAGGTAAGTCTGTTTGACATTTGAGTAAGTCAAATGCGCTGTTTCGGCCCCCACAAATACCTCTACAGCGTGACCTGGCAAACAAGCCAGAGACTATAACCCGAGAACCTGAGGTCAGATCGAGCCAATATTGATAGCTGAATTCAGGACCACAACAATTAACGCAATAAATAACGCAGCACAACAATTTTGATCAAAAAGTGAGAGATGCGGTTGTTTTCGGCTGGTCGAAATGTCCCCGCTGTACCTGGCCCAGCTCGACTCCGCCCACCGGTCATGACCCATTCGTGAGGCCTGTTCACGGGCCTGCGGTTGACTGCGGTTCGGCGGTCAGCAGTGGTCAGAAGCCAGGAGGGGTAACTAAAAGTGGGGATGGGCGAAACGTATGACGCCACACGGCTGCGGTTGGCGGCGGTTCCGGCGGTTGGCGCGAAGCAACCGCCGAACCGCATGATACAAAAGTTATGTAAATTTGCGCAGTGCGGCGTTCAGTGTTCAAGAGACGCCTGCTTGTGGTGACGCATGTGAAAAGGGGCGGGGCTAGAGCAGACTAGTTATTGATTCAACTTTTTTGGAATGGTTCAATCACGATTCATTTTGGAATATGTATGATTCAGTCACCATTTGATTCATGGATAACTATCAGGTCTGGGATCCAAGTGGATCCCAGTGCAAAATGGTGCCTGTGATCTCGGATCCCGGCGGATCTGTCGACCAATGTTGAAGACGGATCGATGATCCCAGTAGAATGTGGATACATCAACAAATTGTGAAAGTAGATCTATGATCCCAGTGGATCTGGGATCCAGATCCCAGAGATCAGATCCCGGGATCCGTTTTCAGGATCCGAGCACATGTCTGCCTGCAGTTGCTCACTGCACTCACAGCGCACATGCTGGTTAGGTGGACTGGGTACTGCAACTTGGTGCTAGACTTTCAAATAAAATGATATGTTGTGCCGCAAAACAATGCATCGTTGCGTTACAGTCTACCACTGCAGTGTCTTCGCGTTTTTTTTTTGTGCCGACGCCGGTGAATATTATTGAGAAATCATCCGGGGACTGCATTATGGTGTTAGGTGCATTAGAGGAAGTGATAGGCCACTGCACCGCACGGCAACAGAGAATGCGGCGCAGCCTACCTACTCATGTTCTACGTGACGGTACGATGGCAAAAACCGATACAGTTGTTCTGTGGCTTGCAGCTTTTTGTATGACGTTATTAGTAAGTGATTATCCACAAGGCTAATGTAGGGGTGTGGTTTCCTATCTCTTTGTGGGTGCCTGAGCATTGAGCACCCACAAAGTTGAATTGAGCACCCACAATACCCTCTGAGCACCCACAATAATAAATCAACAGCATGTTAAATATGTACTTAGTTTACAGCTAATTTTTGACAAAAAATACCCTGAGTAGCCAGAGCAATAGCATATAAAGACCAATATTCCATCTTTTACTGAATCATGTTCCATGATTTGATTTATAATATAATATCATAACTTATTGTAATACATATTATCATAAAAATGAGTACCTACAATCAACACACAGAAAATATTAAGCTCTTGCCGATCAGCATTGAAGCATTCATTGAAATAAAATTATCGCAAAGCATGCTATGGTATCAAATAGTAGGGGAGACTGGGGCACGTTCTGTCACTTTTTTTGTTAATTTGCCCTGACGGACACACTTTTAAGAGTTAGTGATTGATACTTCCAAACACTTTTACAAACATCAATAGCTTCAAATAGTTTTTAGGAGTTGAAGTGGTATCTCAGTTTGTTTCGACACCAGTGTCAATAGTGTGGCGATGACTCCGACAGAACCTGCCCCGTATACGGGGCACGTTCTGTCACCAATGGGGGCACATTCTGTCACTGATTGGGCACTTCCTGTTATCACCGAACGGTCATCTGTGGCGTCCCTGCAGGGGGAGAGAGGGTGTCATTCATCGCCATCATCATTAGTGTAGAAAATGACGGCCATATACGATCCCAACACTGCATTTTTGCGTTTTTCTTGGTTATCCATGCACGAATCGGGGCATATTTTTAACCAATGTTAACTGAAGATGGGGGCTTTCCACCGCATCGCCTTGAAATTCCACCATACCTCTGAGCACCACAATAATAATACCCCCCTGTGGACGCAAAGATTCACCGCAGTCAGCGGTAAGAAAAACGCGTTGAACTATCTCCACGGGCCCAGTGGTATAATTTTTTGCAATGAAGTCCCGACGCCCCCCCCCCCTCCTGTTAAACGACTCTTTGCGCTGACGACCCGACGCCATCTCCCCGGGTCAACAACTTGTAAACGTAAATTAACTTTTGCCCTCCAAACTTGAAGCCTAGATCCGCCAGTAGAAATCCCACAGTGAAAATTCCTTAGAAAAGGCCTTGAGGCACGAATAATGTGAACCGCATCGCACCACCCGATTCGTTTACGCTTGTAATAGCGTACCATATCTGTAGCGTACCATATCTGTAAATAACAGGCAATCATTTGTATGTTCGTTTATAAGTGATACGACAAAGAATCATGAACAGATTCAGTGACAGAACCTGCCCCACTCGACGTAGGCAAAACTTTTTCGTTTTTTACTGAAAACTTGGGAGAACTGGACAGAATAACGCTCAGCACAATATTATAAACATTCGTGTCGCTCCATGACAGCATTCAAAGACAATATACCATTCTCTTAATGGCCACTAACCAAAGTTTTGTTCACTTAACAAAAGTTTGGATTTCTGTTGAAAAACAAACTTCAAATTTGGACCGATCCGGTCGCAGGCATGTTGTTGTTTTGATAGTATCGGGCCGTTGCAAGCTCAGGGGAACATATGTTACGAAACAGCAATATACCTGCGATGGATAGTTCACGAGAAAACCCCGCTGACAGAATGTGCCCCATGACAGAACGTGCCCCGTTCTCCCCTACCTACCTACTGGTAAGTGGTAGGTTCTAGTAGCAAGTATAAATGCATCATAATACACAAAATCATTCAAATATTTTCTTAGACAATAGAGATGTCTGAAAATCCAGGATTTTCAATATTACCTAATTAGTAGCCATAGGTCGTGGTCTATCTAACTTGACATCATATCTTGTTTTAAAGACAAAGTCAATATTCCAGGGCTGGTAAAATCGGTTTTGGTGGCACCCTACCAAATCTGGCCGAAACAAAGTGGCCCCGTGACCCCGTGACCTGAGGGGCAATTATACATTTAATTATATCTCACGGTGGCGGTCAGGCGCGGATCCAGGACTTCGGTCAGGGGGGGGGGCGCCACATACAAAAAGTTGCGTCCTCCGGGCGCGCCCGCGCGACCCGGCTCAGAGGGTCAAAGGCTAGTGCTCCCTAGATCCGCACCCATAGGCCCGGGAACAGGGGGGGCAGCGGGGGCGCTTTTCCCCCCAACTTTGAGACCGCGGGGGCGGCGCCCCCCAACTTTGGCGTTGCTGATCTTAACGTTCCGTAAACAAATTATATAAGACATCGAAGTGTTGAGTTTTTGTGAAAAATTATGCAAACACACGACTTATTACTCATGTGTATATGAAAATGTTTTATTTGAGTCAGGCGAGGTTCTGTGTAATAAAACCTGACTGTGGCCGGATTTCCCAGGATTCTCATCCGCAGGGGCTTCAGGCCCGAGGGCGGCATATTTTCTCGGTGACGGGGGCGGCATGGTCCCCATTTTTGCATGTTCATTCTCTCTGCCTTTCAGGGGCGGCAATTTTTGCTTCGGGGCGCATTTTTCTTAAACGAAGGCGTATATTGTGCCTCTGATAACATATATTTTGCCCTTAAGAAGCGGGATGATGCCAAGCGATGGATTTGCAAGGCGCCTTCGGCGCCTGCAAATTCATACCGGCACCGAAGCGCCCCGGGCCGCCTTCGGCGCCCGGGGCGGCAACTTTATTCTAATCGCAGGGGGCTTCAAGCCCCTACGGCCCCCCCCTGGTATCCCAGCCAACTGAAACCTGATGCCAAAAGCCAGGGTCGTCCCGCCACCGGGGAAGGGGGCGGTCGGGGGGAACCCCCAGGATCGACCTCTATTGAGCTTACAAAATCTCTTCTATTAAACGAAATCAAAAGGCCCCTTCAAATGACTTTTGTGTCAAATACAACGTTGGTGGGCCCAAGAGACACGTCTCCTGATTAGTCAGGCATCATATATACTTGGGTCACCCTTGACCTTGACCTGAGTAGTCACTCTTTTTAAAGTTGACCTAACGTGATAAAAAAATAAAACATTTCCACATGCGCCTTGATGAGAAAACAAACACGATGGCGATAAAATCCAGGTAAATGCCGTGCATCTTTATTAGATAAAAGAAGTAAGAAAAAAATGACTTTATGACCTATAGAGCCTAAACTAAGGTCAATTCAAGAACATTTCGTTAAGTTCAAGTTTGCAAATGGGCTGTCCGATTGTTTTTTTTTTCTACGTTAACCGCCATTGGCTGGGGGCGAAAAAACGCACGCCTCAGAAGATTTTACACAGCATAATGCTCAACAAACGAACATTGTTACAACGAAAACTATTTGGTACCTTAACCTACATCGAATTTGACGCTACTTAAGTGTATAGACAAACCATCAAAAAAAAAAAAAAAAAAATACATAATTAAGACAACTTCACTAAAAATTGGTTCCGTTATATTAAATTTAGTGACGTCACTACACACGACTTTGACGCACATATCAGCTAAAACTCTAACCAGCTACACAAAGACAATCCCTTAAGAAATGCAATCAAAAACGTCAAAAGATAGCAAATGACAAGGGGTAGAAAATGGTCATCTCGGATAAAAAAATACGTCCCCCAAAAATACTAAATCCCCTCAAAATCACTTTTTATATTAAAAAAACGAAAGATATGTTAGAGAACCACATATGTGCAATAACCAAATCAAATTTCAAATCAATATCTGTATTTCTGAACCATTGATTGCTCTCTAAGTATGAATACCTCATGACGTCATTTTTGAAAGAACGTTTTGAGGCCTTTTCGACCAGATACATACAAATAAATGGTACCACTGTTTTGCTGAAACAAAACTGGATAAGACAATTGCATTTTGTTTTTGTATTTATCCATTTCTAATTTTGACCTTTTATGAACCTTTGACCTTGACCTTATATCGTTTTCAGGTGTGCTATATAGCTGCTACAATCGAGTTATAAGTGTAAAATAACACATACAACAATGTGTCACATGATCTGTACCAATATGAGCTGATTTGACCTGATTTCGACCTTGAACCTTGCTTACAATTTTCAGTTTTTGCTTATACGGGAGAATGCACAATACCCTTTTGAGAGCACTTTGTGCGGTAATAGTCCTCAATATACGGCTTCGATGGAAAAGTAGGCCAATAAAACTCAAAATAGCTAACATTTGACCTTTTACCTGACTGTGACCTCACATATGACCTTTATTTTTTTACATTCGCGTACGCTTTAGACTGGTCTCATTGAGAGCTTTCGATTGCCGTCTTGTGTGTCTCCGCTGCGGTTTAATTGTTTCGGTAGATAACGAGGGGGCGAAAAACGCCCCACCCCGCCAATGGCGTTCGGCTGAGACCCCTGCCAATTACCGGGTTAATACACCGCTACAGTTAAGGGAGAGTGCCACCTTGCAAGACCAGTAAACCCCCCCCCCCGAGTTTTTGGTGTCTTTCGGTAGATTACGCCGGCGTGTCCTATTCACTACTGCAAAGCTGGTTTCCCCGAAACTGCCCCCATTAGATCAAAAAAATACATTTGCACAGAAATGATTGGCATCATTTAAAATTGGGACTCGCCTCCGCTTATTGAATCACTACTTTTGCTGAACTTAAATTGTCATTTGAATATTGCAAACTCCAACTCAACCATTCCGTCAATGAACTTTAAAATTAAAAAGCTGTAGCAGTTTAATTATTTTTCAAACAATCTAGCTTATTTCATTATGATCAAACCCAAATGGCCCAATTTCGACTAAAAAGCTCTGGCCTCGACTTTTGTCGAAAAAAGTTAAGACGTTCTACCCTCTAGACAGGCAGGCTTTTCAACGTCAAAGTCGCGGCGAATTCGACGCTTTGGGCATGGCTTTGGGCAGGGAGCGATATGTGGGCGGGCTTTGCGGCTAACTGGTGGTAGAAATTCCGCGTGTTTTAGGATCGCAACCAAAAGTAGAGCATGGCTGGTACTAGGTAGGGCACAAGGCCCCATAACAACGGTAGGCATAAATTAGTCAAAAAATATTAGATATTGCTCCTGAAATTTTTAGGAACATCATCCATGCTTTGTTCTCCATACATCTTCCCGCATTTTTTTAAAATATATTTGCAAATGGTTAAATGATTTTGTCGATGACAAAAAATATCCCTTTCGGGAAAAATTGGATAAAAAAATCAAAAATGGTGCCAAATATAGTAAAAATGGCAGGTATATTCCCAGAACCGAGCAGATTAGAACGATGCCAGTTAAAAAAATTTCAAAGCAATATCTATATTATTTACCCGACCATGACTGTACCGCGTCTCCCTAGTGCCAGTCTGCTCCTTAACTTGGTGTTCGGATTACCTAAACAGTGCGGAAAACCGAATTCTGACAACCGGGACAACATCCGCGGACTCGGATCGCACTCTTTTTTCAACTTCCCGCGAACGTCTTTCCTCTGCGCGGAGGCGAGCCCTCCCGGCCGCAAAGCACGCTATGCGCATTGCCTGCGCGCACACTTGTTTCACCCACCAGTTATGCCCGAGTCGGGGGGGGCCATCAGCATCATGAAATGTATAGTGCTGTGTAAATCGGGACCATGGTTTTGAATCAAGGAAAATATAAAATGCTTTAACCGATACATTGCTATTAGGGCAAGTTTGAGCAAGAGCGTACAGATAATTAAATACAGCATTCATTCAAGCCGCTTTTTTAGAAATTCCTCCCAAGGTGGCACTATCCCTTTAAGCACATGGTCATGGGAAAGTATTCGGTCATGCACCTAAATATATTTATTGTAATTTTATAAAGTGTTTTAAAAATTAGCATTCATTATGAAAATCCCCGGTAGGGCTCAGTCGAAAATTCCAGTCAGCCAGTTCCTCCTTAAGTTCGAAATCCGACGAAAAAATGTTTGGCTAGCCAAATTTGGTTTTGCCCCCCCCCAACTTTGAAATCGTTCCCGGGCCCCTGTGACCGCACCTGGCGGTTATCGAAATGCGATAGAATTAACTCCGTTACTGAGACTTTTGTCGGTTGTATCCAGACATGTGCTCGGATCCCAAAAACGGATCTCGGGATCTGACCTGTGGGATCTGGATCCCGGATCCGCTGGGATCATAGATTCACCCCCAAGCCCCCAACCTTCACAATTGGTCGATGGATCCACCTGGGATCATAGATCCGTCTTCAATATTTGTCGAACGGATCCGCCATAGATCCGAGATCGCAGGCATCATTTTGCATTGGATCCACTGGGATCCCAGATCTGCCATTAACATTTGTGTATTTTCGAACCAATTTTTTAAAGTAATTTTTCAGTACTTTTCATTCGTTGTTAATGCAACTAGCATGGGTTCATGCCTTTTAGTCGATTTGTCGTAATACCTATAATTATGACATAATAATGCAAGTCGGATCCCTATCGGATCCGAAATCCGTTGGATCATAGATTCCATTTTTCATTGTTTATAATGGGATCCTGTGGGATCCAAGATCCGTTGCAAAATTTAATCGAAAGATCCACTGGGATCCAAGATCCAATGTAGTAATTTGTCGTGGGATCCAGCAGGATCAAAGATCCATCATTGCGTTTTATCGAGAGATCCTCTGGGATCATAGATCCTACTTTCAGATCCATGCACATGTCTGGTTGTATCGCTGATCAAGTGACCGTATCGATGAAAAATGAAAAGACAGACAGACTTATATAGGTTTGTCTTTTCAAGAAAAGGTAAAGTAAATTATGTTGTTCGTGGTTTGGGGCAGGCGCGGATCCAGGATTTCGGTGAACGGGACGACACATACAAAAAGTTTAGCTTTATATTATACAATTTTTCTAATTATGTATATATTATATATTTTATTATATATTTTATGCAAAAAGTTTACAAAAATAGGCGCGACCCAGCTCAGTGGTTGGGGGGTGGGGGCTAGCGCCCCCTGGATCCACGCCTGCTGGGTATGGTATGTAATATCCAGGGGTGTACGAACCAGTGGTGGCGAATTGTACTTTCGGATGGGAGAACAAAGCAATCTAAAGGGGCCCCCAAGGAGCGTCAGGACTCCTGTTAGGACTGAGGATCCCTTCTAGCCAGGGGCGTCACTACCTTCTCAAAGGTGTGTGTGTGTGTGGGGGGGGGTCACTGCCAGGGGGCGCCAAACCCAGAGGGGGGCGCCGCGGTCTAGAGGGGCGCAAGCCCATGAACTTTCTGAATTTAACTCAGGGGCGAAATCTAGCAAATCCAGCAGCAAAAACACGGGCGAATGTCGTTTTTTTGGGGGGGATATAGTGACGTATGTATTCAACAATATTAAGCGGGGGGTGTAGCTGCAGGCCGTCAGAAAGCGAAAATTGTTGAAAGGGGGAGCGCGTCTCAGTTCATCTGTAACTGTAGCCGTAGGTATTTGTGTACGTCCAACGACCGTTTTTGTGTGGATTGGGCAAACATGGTTCCAGGGCCTTTCAGGGGGCGGGCATTGCCTCCTGCCCCCTGGATCCGCCCCTGATTTCACTTGCTTAATTTTCCGGCCCTCTTTCACATAAAAAGAGGTGAGGTGCTGAACCATGAATAATTGAATAGCGTCCCCAAATGTATCAGGGAAGGAGAGAAAATATCAGCAAAAACACTTGCAAACAATAAATCGAACTGACATAAACATGGTACCTATTGCTTCGGTGTATCATGGCAGGTACAGTGGGGAATAATTAAATCAAAAATAATCAAATCAAATAATAAAAGGCAAAAGGCAAAAGGATTGGTCCACGCGCAAATCCAGAAAACACATTTCGAGAGGGGGAGGGCACGGATGTTGGGGTTGTCATCTCCAGTCCAAAAGGGGCCTCATTTCCGATTCATTAAGGGATGCCGCCGGCACTCACGACTCGAGGGGCGACACCTGCACTCGCAAGGGCATGCAGGACCGCCGACTGCACAGTGCTTAGTCACAACGCATTATGCCGCCCCCCTCGGAAAAGGGGGCATCTCGTCGCCCTCGGAAGTATTGTTGGAGCTTTGATGAAAAATAAGTTATTGGGCACTGCCTGGTTGTTTTACATGTTTGAAGGGAAAAATGGTAAGTTAAACGCCAGGGACGGTTCAAATTTGACACAAATTGGTGGGGCAAAGTGGGAAGTTGGTGGGGCAGTAGCCTCACAATTTGAATAGGGAACGTCACTCGTGCTGGGAGAGCATCATGCCGTCCTCCGAAGACATCTTACCGCTCTCGAAAAGCATTTTGCCACCCTTAGAGCACATTATGCCGCCCTCGGAAGACATTTTGCCGCCCTTGGCGCCCTTTGAAGGTAACATGCCGCCCTTGGAAGACATCTTGCCGACCTCAAAAGGCATTTTACCGCAATCAGAGCGCATTATACTTCCCTTGGAAAGCATCATGCCTCCCTCCTCGGAAGACATCTTGCCGCCTCGAAAAACATTTAGCCGCCCTCAGAACGCATTATGCCGCCCTTGGTAGGCATCATGCCGCCCTCGAAAAGTATTTTGCCGTCATCAGAAGACGTCTTGCCGCGATTATAAGACACCTTGCCGCCCTCGTAAGGCAGTCTTCCGCCATTAGAGCGTATTATGCCACCCTTAGAAGGCATCATGACATCTTGCCGCCCTCAAAAGGCATCCTTGCTGCCATTGCAACTGTAATAAAGGGGGCGCCACATTTTGGAAGAGGGGCGCACATGAGCTTGGACCAGTGGCGTTGGCAGCAATGAGTAAAGACCCAAGTCATTTCCTTGAGGAGCGCCACCCGATCGACGGGGGCGCCACCAATATTGGCGGAAATTTGGTGGGGGCGCCTCTTTTTCGCACGTGTTCGTCGTGTCTAAAACATTTTATGGGGCGTCATCACTAGCCGGAGGGGTGTCGTCACTAGCCGGAAGGGCGCCGTCATTAGCCGGAGTGGCGCCGTCACTGGCCGGAGGGGCGCCGTCACGGTCCGGAGTAGGGCAGTCACGTAGGGGCGCCGTCACTCGCCAGAGGGGCGTGGTCACTAGCCGGAGGGCGCCTTCACTGGCCAGAGGGGCGCCTCCACTGGCCGGAGAGGCGCCGTCACTGGCTGGAGGGGCGCTGTCACGGCCCAGAGAGGCGTCGTCTATGACAGGGGTGCCCTCACTGGCCGGGGGAACGTCCATACTCTAGCCGGAGGGGCGCCGCCACTGATAGGAGGGGCGTCAGCTTTGCATGGGCGCCTCGAGTCAAAATGACCGGGTAATGCTCTGAATGACCGTATACTGGGTACGTCACTGGCTTAGGGGCGCACACATACAGACTGGCGGATAAATTTTTAGTGTCTTTTTAATTTTGTATTATATTTTTTATGGGGCGCCTCCGGCGCCCTCTTAAAACCCAGAACATAAACACTTTTTGAGGGGACGCCTTCGGCGCCCGCTCAACAAAAGTGAGGGGGGAGGGGGTCCGGGGCACCCGGACCCCCCC
>VOPJ01011686.1:0-16411 GCA_014673585.1 Semibalanus balanoides
TCAAGCACCTCAGTCATTGCTCTTTAGTAAGCATTAGCTCTAGGCTTTCGCTTCTGTTGACGGCCTGACACATTTGCTAGTTCCTCAAAGTCTGTTGCTCTGTTCACCACATAGCTCTTGGGAATGGTCTCCATTGGTTTGAGATCTGAGGAAGCGTCCCTGGTTTGAGTTGGCCGGCTGTTCTGATTTAGAGGGAGCATCAGTCATGGCCTGGATGATATCTTGCTGGGTAAACCAAGGATGGATTCGGGCATAGCGCTTGTCAGCGGAGTTCCTGGCATAAATTAAAACCATTTTGGTGTGAAATAGTTGAGCACCTGCTCGTGCCCCTCAGCTCAACCCAGAAATCTCCACCAATCGCGGCGCGCTTGTCGGTTAGAATTCTCGTGGTACATGCNNTTTTTTCGGTGCGAAGGGGACTCCACTTGGGGTTTCAAGTATCAACGAGCACAAAGTTTTAAGCCGTACATTAAACTAGAAGTTTGCAAATGTGCATTTTGGTATTTGTGATCATCTGGTTTATAGATGAGCTTAAAATAAGAAGCATTTCGTTCTAACGACACAATCTAGTCTCGTTGTGACCGTGGTGGTGTGGCAATCCAGACCATCTAGACACAATCTAGACACAATCTAGATACAATCTAGACAATCTCTCTGTGGTGTGACAATCTATACCGTGTGTTGGCCTTTGGGGATATTGACTGCAAATACCGGTATTGGTCGTGCTATCTTGCGGCGCTCCTGACGTAAATATATGGATGAGAGATGGGTATAAATGTGTCAATGATGGAGATAGCCTTTCATAAAGGTAATACAACTATTTTTGTCCATGTAATTCTCAGTTTTATATCTTGAAATGAATTTGGAATGTACCGACCCAATTATGGCTTGCTAAATCACGCTCCGGCCCCATAATGCAATGGTGAAAGCCCAATCTCAATCGGGGTAGTGGTTCCATAGTTATTAGCTTCTGAAAAGCGTCACGTACGGCCGTGTCGGGCCGGGACGGGTCGCATGTAAATTTGTCAAGTAAGTTGACTCGAAACCTGCTCAGTAATAAATAAAGCGTTGTGCACACCAATAGGTTTCGAAATGGAATTAGGATCAGAGGACAAATTTTAGACTGTCAGGTACGTAACCTTCCACATTCGACCAACTCCTATCAACCTTCCCGTCCCAACCTTCACTTTTACCGCCGCCGAGTTGCCGCCACGTCCGACCTAGACTTTTACCGCCGCGTAATTCCATTCTTCCCATCACATCTGCGTTAAATCGCATTACCGTGTGTTGGGTGATTTGATTTGTCTGGAGGCAACAGCGGCTAATTGACGTAATTCTATTTTCGCCAAGATTCCCTGGTCGGCGGAGACTCAGTCTCTGGCTCCGAGCAGCCGGTGTTGCTCAGTGAAAGTCGGCATGGCTGGGGACGATACACACAACTGTCTGGATTCTGTGGGTGGGTCCTTCGATTGGATTATTTCGAGTAGGGGTTGAGTCTCCGATGGTCGTTTTGGTATCGAGGAGATATGATTGCTGTTGTATAGACGTGGGTTTTAGACTGGCCTGGACGTGGGTTTTGGTGGGTTTATAGACTGGACACCATTTGTGTCAGCAAAGACGTGGGTAAACAAGATACTTTTGTTGGTGTCCAGAACATGTTTTGTGATTGCAGCCGCACCTTGGTTTTGACTGTGACTCTACCAATGCACATTAAACCGTGTGGGCCAGATTACAATGTTTTGGTAGAAGTGTGGTAATTTTGAGCATTAAATGGCGCAGATGTTCGTTGTAGAGCATAAACTAAGGCTTTATTAACTTTGAAAATTATACCGTGCCTGGTTCTGTTAACTGTTTTCCTTGATTATCGGAGAACCTAATGTGACGATAGTCGTCTATAAAATAAAAAGGATTATAGTTCTTAGATATATATATTTTTGTATTTCATGCTCATTGGCTAGAATCTTAACACAAATAGGTGTAATCATGCTCTGAAATCAAAAAGCAAAGCATTTATATCAACTGATCTCACGTTAACTTCTTTTCAGCCTTATATTAGCACATAATCACTAAAACATCACAAACTTTATCAAGTAACAGGAGTATTGCACAAGTTCGCTTAAAGATATCAGGCAGAATGCTTTGAGTGTCTCTTGGAATGACGTTCACTGGACCTTCATTATATTGGAGAATACTGCACATCGAGAGAGAACAAAACGAATATCACACCAAACAGATAACATAGAACAAAATACTTTTCCGTGGCAAGTTAACATAATGCAGAGCAGTGATGATGCAAACTACCTTTAACTCAATATCTTCGGTCAGAAGTTGATTCGATTGATTCGGTTTTAGATGGCTACCATTCATGATTGAAGACAAGCTTCTCGCGCACACCTACCTCACCTTACATTTCTTCCAACTCACATGTCGTATCTATACAACAGACAAATAACACTTAAGCACCATTCAGGTATTCAAATCGTTTGACTGTACATTTCACTTTCGCATTCTAATAAGCGTAAATACTGAGAATTGTCCTGTATAAGTACAAGAGCAATAGAGCTAGATCATTCTACTATCAACTCTGACATTGACATTCACATCTCAAAAATCANGGCGGCGGCCTGCTGGGCCCTGTCCGCCTCCCGTCATGTTGGCCGGCGGTGCCGTGGTAGGTACTGTAGGCCTGCTGGGCCCTGTCCGTCTCAGCCGGCCACTGCAGTGATAAACACCATCTGTGCCTCTCTCCTTCTCCCGCCTGCCTGTCACAGCGGCGGCGTCAGCCAGCTGTCCACTGTCCAGCCGACCTGAGAGCCGGTGGCGCTCTGGGTGACGTCACTGACGCTATCTGGCTACACGGCGAATATAGCACAAAGGCGTGGGGCTAAATACCGCGCATACCACAGATGCGGTAAGCTCAGACCACGAGTATTTCTGTATTGGGACAAACGTCGACATGATCGAGAAAAAGTACGACGCCCATTACCCGATAACAACTAGGTAGCCTTGATGCCCCTGTTTGATATTCTCCTTAATCTATTTGATGCCCCAAATTAGTGTCGTGCTGACCCATTTATGTAATGGCACCCCCTAACCCCGATCAAGTGTCGCGACGTCCCTATTTCGTGATATCAACGTGGGAAAACGCGGTACGCTTGAAAACTCCTGGCCACATCCCTGACACAGTCATTACATGTTTGATTCCCCTTATCCCACAGCCGACGTTAACTGTATTTTGAACACCGCAGTTGCATTACATCGAAATCAACAAAAAGTCAGCGGGACGATTCCTAACGTCTTTACGTCCGCTAATTTGCATTCCCATCGTAAGAGCACCAGAGGCTGTCCCTCACAGCCATCCCGGCTACGTGTTGCGCCGTCCAGGTGACCCCCCCCCCTCCCCCTCCCGGGGCCTCACCTGCTGGTCTGCCTCCTCGGCGTCAGACAGCGACGTCAGCCGCTTCTTCGGGATCACCAGGAAGTGGGTGGGCGCCTGGGCGTTGATGTCGCGGAACGCCAGGCACTGGTCGTCCTCGTAGATGATGTCGGCCGGGATCGACTTGTCGATGATCTTGTCGAAGATGGTGGGCCCGGGCGCCGGCTTGGCGGCGCGAGCCTTCTCCACCTCGTCACTCATGGTACGGCGCGGCAGTGCCGAGAACGCCAGACAACGGTCAGCCGCCTGGGAACACGGCCGTACGGCGCCCGGTTAACGCTGCAGTCGGCCCAACCGGGGGAGAGCGGAAATCTATCACCACCGGAAGCTGGGATGACAATGTAACGACCCCACACCATGCGATACTGTCTGCATTGTACGCATTGCGTGGCATGCGGGTAGTGCGAATCACCTATCGCACGGGCTCATCCTTCCCAATGGCGATGATTAGTTCCCCTAGTGCTTCCGCAACATTTCTAGCTCACAACCTTTCAATCGCGCCACTCATTGCCTAATTTGCATTCAACTCATATGACCTGCTTCTCATACACATTCCCACACATTCACGACGAATCGAAAAGCATTAGGTAAGACCAACACAGAACGTACTGACATAGTCATAGCCACTGGAGAGCGGTTTGTTAGTGCAGCGAGCCCCGATACTACCGAGCAACCGTTACCCCCCGGCAGTGCAGACGGCCAGTATGTCTGCTACACAGAGTACACGTACCAACAAAGCAGGACTTCTAATGTTCACAGCTTTTGATATCCAGCTCGCAGAAGATAAATGCAATATCAGCCTTGGAAGCATACTCCTGAAACACAACGTAGCTTGTTGAAGCTCGCGCTCGCACCCGGTGAAGGATCGCGTTCATTGATGGAGGAGCGCATCAGCCCGAATCGCTTCGAGTTACAAACCAGAATTCACGGAAAGCGTATGTTTAGTGTTTGCTTGGGACCGACAAGGTCTTATTGGTGCTTAAAATAAGCAAAGCTACAAATTTCAACGAAAACAGCGAATGTGTCATGCTTGCTGTATCCAGCTCAGTTCAAAGTAAAATAGCAGTAAAATGGAAGATTCTCGGTCAAAAACGATACAGTGTCTCTGTTCGTTTTTGTGCCTTATGTTTATACCATTGGAGCGACGTCGTGTCAAACACTGGAGAGGGGTATGCCACTTACGCGTGCTGGAGGGGGAGGGGCTTTAGTGCCCCTTCCCCTCCATGGAGACACTTTAGTGCCCCCCCCCCTCCCACCAAGATCTCCGAAAGTATGAGAGCTAGAACGATAAAACTTACAGGGTAAGTACTAGGTAGGTGAGCTATGATTATCTACATTTGCCAAAAATTGGATGACCTTATGTCAATATCTTCGAGGTTAAACGAGGTCACGAATGTCAAATGTGGCTTAATATAATTAATTTTTATTTGACCTCAGTGATGTCACAGGTCACCAGCAATGTGTCCAAAGTTGTGTCCGGGAATGAACATTTACATTGGCTACCGAATGGCGTTTGAATCATTCCAATCCGACTGTTGGATCCGAATATATATCTTTGCCGACCTCGATTCTGGCCGCCATCTTAGAATTCATATAACTCAAAAATTTACCGAACGATTTTCATTTTATTTTGCATCAAACAATCCACTATTGACTTGGTGTAAATGTCGCGCAAACCTCGCTCCGCTTCATTTTCGAGCTATTCACGAAAGACATGTGGGGGGCACAAAAGTGCACCCTCCTCCTCCAATGCGCGTGCTAACACACATTCATAGCTGCATGTGCGTCTGCTGAATTGTAAATGATAGCATACCAAACTACCGTAACATAACGTTACGGGTCACAACCAGTGTTGGATTTTTTGTTCGGGCTTTTGGATTGTAGCATATTTTTGCGTAGCTGTAGCACATTTACAAAAATAGTACATACACAAATGACCATTATTTGGCTCCTCAGACATGTGCTGTTGACCGGGGGGGGGGGGGTGCGGACCTGCGGTCGTTCGTCAGCAGATATTTATTTTTATATAGTGTACATATTTTTTTCTGTAGCATACTTATTTCTTGTAGCACAACTTTTTTGAATAAAAAAAAATCCAACAAACGGGCAAAAATCCAACACTGGTCACAACATCTCCATACGTCTGCTGAATTGTAAATGATAGCATACAAAACTATCGTAACATAACGTTACGGGTCACAACATCTCCATCTACATCCACATCACTGACCGCATGGCGGCAGAGGCATCTGTCCTAAGCTTCAGCAGCAGCCCGTGCGTGAAGATTAAGAACCACTGAAACGTGATTATAATTTACACAACAGCAAAAGAAAAGAGAAAACAAAGCACAATTTCGGTGACCATATTTGTCGACTTCAGCTCATTTGTTCGGATGGTAAAACAGTCTCATTTTTTTTAAAAGAATAAGTGTATTTTGTATTTCAACTCGTGATATGCATACACTCGAAGGTAAGAGGTAAGTGCGGATCATACGTACAAGATAAGCAGGTGTTTACGTGCAATATGCATGCTACGCGCAGGTAGTGACTATACGATAGCTTGCAGCCAAGCAGAACACGTGCATTCGAAATTATGTACTTCAGTTAGGTACACAGCGACATGGTCATTGGTCATGCTAGTGATTACATCTCTGGAAAAAATCTACCAAGTTCACACTCGACAAAGAATACTATATGGGTAATAATAAGCACAGCACGTATACGGAAATATCGCGGACGTGACGCTCTAGGACGGTGGTAACAGGTTCAGGCCGACTCTGCGACCAGATTCCGCATGAACAGACTATCCTTGTAGATGGGATATAACCATAACGAGAAATACTAAATTAAATTGGATATTCCGAAAAGATAGAAGCACTTATATTGTAATTAGATGTCAACTATTTGCACCCGACCTACACAAAAACAAATAAACCCTCCATCTGCGACTGCCTAGATCCGCGACTGACCTACCGATGTAAAAAGTATAAATTCATTCTAAACACGTCTAAACATTCCTGGAGACAAGGAACACCGCCTCACGTGATGGCGTGCGCTGCGACGGATACACTGGAGCGGATTTGACATTACTCAGCATTCGCTTACACATTGTTTGCTGACGGTTCTCCGACATTGAGCGTCTTAACAGCCGTTCTTTGAAAGAGGGCACAAACAATCGAACCCCGCCCCACCACGGCATCGCAGCAGCTGACGGAACACTCGTGATAGCACCGCTGATAAAGCCGGGCAATACGGGCCGACCGGCACCGCCAGTGGACTGTATGACACAGCGCCGGCGGGTGTAAGCGGTACACAAACATCCGACGTGACGCCGAAGTCAATACGCAGGACCGACAGGTGGCACGGATGTTCAAAGTACAACAAAACGTCACAAAATGAATAAAACTTCCAATCACATGCCATGGGAAGGCCCAGAAGGTACTTTACCATACAAATTTAAGCCCAAGGTTTTTGGAAGCGTTTGACCGCACACTACTTTCCAATGGTGTTTGTCGTGTAGGTAGATCGCACGTTACCGATTTTGCCGTCCGTTTTGTCGAGTATTCACGTCTCAGCTGCCGCCGGTTCGTGTCCGCTCAGTGCAGCTGCACAGGGATCAGCAGGCAGATCATGTCGCCCTTCTCCGCGTCCAGGATCTCCCACTTGACCAGCGCCGACACGGCCGGGAAGATCTTCTTGATGGCGATGGCCTGCGAGTAGTGCTGCGCCGAGCCCTTGACCACCGGGCACGACATGCCGCCGGCCGTGCACGCGTTGTCGTCAGGCAGCTCGAACGGCACGAAGATGGGAATGCCGGACACCTTGCCGTGCACCGAGGCCGTGGCAGACTTGGACTCCTCGCCGGCCGTGAACGTGATGTTGAGCGTGGCCGATTTGCCGCGGACCAGCACGCACTTGGGCCCGTTGCCGCACGGCGTGATGCTGACGTCGCTAATGGTGGCCCCCTTGGAGCCGCAGTCCTTGTAGTGGATGGCGAGCGCGGCCGGCACCAGCGCCGCCAGCAGCAGCAGCAGCATCACGCGCACAGACGCCATCTCCGGGAGGCTAAGTTGCTGCAGCACTTCAGAGCAGTCTGCAACAACCATAAGCATGACTATGGGTGCAGCTGATGCTAGTTGATGGCAAGCTGTGTAACCGATGGCTTCACTGTGCATGTGTTATCAACATATTGTCACAATTATACAGCTGGATTTCTGTATATATCTTCAAGCACATGGTGTAGGCTGTAGCAACTATTACGTCCCTCTAGATCTGTAGTCTTTATGTAGTGTGCTATTGACTCATAGATATGAGCTACAAACATTTACTGATAAAACACTAATTTCAATTAAGCGGAATAAGCTAGAGATTAATATTCCAGGACTTTACTATCACTTTGAACATACAGCTATGGTCTTTTAGAAACAAAACAAGGCAAAACTGTTGAAAATTTAACCAATTCACACTCCAATCAATCTCATGTGTGCCTCATGAACAAGCGTAATGTGTTGATGCATTAAGTATCTAAATGAGACAAATTACTAGACACCTAAAAGCTAAAACTAGTCCAGTCTGTTATGAGTGAGGCCTTCACATGGCAGCTCTTTAGTTTTAAGTGGCAATTAAACTTGTAATGTGATAAAAATGCAGATTAATAATATAAGTCTAATGCATCAAGCCCAATACAAAAGTAAAACTTAAATTTGTATATATTATTAAAGTTCTGAGGAAAATACTTTGAAGGCTGATGTACCACTGGTAAGACATCACTGTAATACTATTGCATGTGCAGAATGGACATCTTTGTGCCCTATGTTTCTTTAGCAGTTTACAAACTGTTAAAATAAAATCACACAATGCAGCATCACTTGTAGAGATAAGATAAAGCACCACTGCAAAACAACACCAGAATAAATATTGATTTGAGTAAATATCTGGCAAGCATAGCAAAAGTAATACATAATACTTTTGTGTACTACAGCATAGCTTTAATCAAAGGTCACCACTGCAAAAATCACCCATTTTATTTCAGCACAGGTCCAGTCAGAAGTAGAACAGGCCTAGGCACCTGAACACATACCTGCAGAGGTTGGATCTACTACTGCAGGGATTGGATCCCTACTAAAAGTTCATGCTGATTCCAAATATGATACTCATTTGTGGGTCAAATCAACGATAAAATTATCCTAGCTAAGTGCTAACATAGATATGCTGCTGTTCCATATTTAACACAAAGGTTAGGTTATAAATCATTTGCCCCACACATGGGTTTCAGATTTGGAATCAGCACACTACACAAACTCATAAAAATGCTAAATTATGGATGCAATTTGAGTTGGCCTCAAGGCAAAATTTTACCACATTTTCATTCCTTTTAAAAAATAGACAACTTGATATGTAACATTGTATCCATGTCTCCCTAATATCAATGGTGAGTAAATATGACAATCAACTAAGATATAATAGCCTATGAATGGCCATTTTCACATAATTTTATATCCAAAATAACTTATAAACAAGGCAAAGTTCAACCACTGGCCAAATTTAAAAACAAAAGCTGTGGCGCAACCGATAGATGCACGTCGCCCTGGAACTCGCTCCCTGCTCGTGTGGTCGAAGTAGCATACTACAAAGCATTTAAAGTTGCACTGATGGATGCCCTGGGTGATGCCTTATATGATTATCCTCCCTAGTCAAAAAGTATCATCTTCATGTCCTATGCATCCTACCCTATATATCCTATGTATCCTCAACTCCGCCCCTGTCACCATGGGTTAGTAGCGCCTCAGGGCTGCCACCTGTTACCTGAATCCTGTTTCCACTTTGTCCAGGTTTCCACCTTGTCCCGGTCTCCCTGATGCCTCAACACTTTTGCTCCAGTCGATGGCACTTTCCATTTATTTATTTATTGTATTTTCTCATTGCAAATATTTTCTACAAATGTAAGACTATTCGTTGTCTTTGAGCGGACGCCTAATTCCTGCGCTCCTGAGCTCCTAACAAGCCGGGCGCTAGGCGTGTCCTTTGATCTAGGGTTCCTATCTATCACTTGTTAATATTCCTTTAACCTCCTCATGACACAGGGAACCCAACCAGGTAGTTGACCAGGTAAGCATCAGCGTTTCATCCAATTGCAATAGCATCAGCTGACGGTTGGTCAGTTGATATCCCTTCTCCGTGATTACAGTTTACTTGAACAAACACTTCCATATACATAGTGGTGTGTAGAAATCGTAAACAGTTTCTAGATTCTTACAACTAATGAAACTAATGATTGTTTTTTGTTATTTGCGCTGCTTGGATAAACGTTTGATGGCGATTACAATTCATAAGTGAAGTGGCACTTAGGCCTTGTTTAAGCCTGTTTTTGCGATATCATCCCAATCCGGAAGAGGCAGTGTCCCTTTAAGAACATATGTAACCAGGAGATAATGAAGATAAAGTAGCCCATAAAATGTTATAACAACTTTCCAATATAATATAAAACTTACATCGAAAAGCTCAAATTCGACACTAACCTTTACTCAACGCAAACGCCTGCGTGCCGCTCCAAAGACAAAATGAGACAAATTAATTGTGGGACAAAATTATATCAAGCATGCTGGAAATGTTTTTAATGATATTGCAACTTCAGTAATGTGTCGGTTGGTGTGGTTGGTGTTCCCACTACGTCACTAGTTTCAGCCAATGGGAAGGTGCCAGGTGGTGTGCTTGCTGTCTACCAGCTGGAGCAGCCACCGCGCCGCTAGAGGCGACACTAGCGCTGCAGCGGAGAGGAAAAGAGTTAGCGCGGCAATGCTTTTCCTATGGCGGATGGGCGATATTTGATAAAATTCGCCAAAACGCTCGCGCAGGTTGAAAACTTGAATATTGTTGTACGTTTTACAAAATTCCACAAACTCATTGGAACTCGCTCTCTTCTAGACAATTTAAAATAAACTTCCCTTTGTCAAAGTTGCGTAGATGTCCTTCATCAGGAAATATGAAAATTTGCGCCGATTTCAGGTGGTATGGGGGCATTTTCTCCTGATGCCCCCCCCCCTGGATCCACTAGTGCCGCTGAGTTAATGGCTGGGGCTTATGACCGATTGGTCTGCATTTTGCGTTCGACATTTCCAAATATGGGACCGGGGGCGCAGGTTTGGGCTTATGACGTCCTCTGCAATTCTATGTTTATGAATTTAGGAGTCGCCTTTGTTTACGTTGATACTTGTTCCTCAGTCATTTGTGTTCCAAATTGCTTACGTCTCATTTTTATCTTCCGTTGCAGGGCACTAGAATACTGGGTACTCCAAAGTTTTTCTTTAGTATACACTAGAAATATACTATAAAGACTAAAAACCAATACCAAAAAGTGAAGGCCACAACCAGATCTGGAATAATATATGGCTGCATCTTACATGCGGCGTGTATGGCGCTTTTGTTTCGATCAACAACCATCATATATAACCGTAATGGTAAGCATTGTCCTTGCGACCCCTATTGGCCAAGTTGTCTTATGATGGCGGCCATTTTGGTACTCACAAAAGTAGTCGGCGGCCGACCCGATCGCATACTTTGGCTAATAACTGAGAAACCGTTTGATTGGGCTTGACATTTGTTATCCGGAAATCGGAAAAAACCGTTCAAAACTTATATATCTATAATTCGACTTTTTATATAGTTTTCCTTTGGAAGAAAGTCTCGAAAACTTGGCCTTGAAAAGTGCGCATTTTAACATGTAAACCCTTATGGCGCCAGAGGGAGAGTCACGCCCCATGCTACCAACTGGACTTTTGGACCCCCCCCCCGCTTCCGTTGCCGTGGTCTCATCTCAGATACCAGCGTCCGTGAAGTTAGCGTCATCGTCATTGCACAACTCCGGCGTCAGCTTTTGATTTTCCCCAAACTTCGTGAACAAGTCAATCAGACCATGCGGCATGCTGATACTCAAATCAATCTTATTTTATTTTACAATAGCGATTGACCTTCCAGGTCAAGGTCAAAGGATGGGAAATGCGCTGGAGCCTAAAGTTGCCGTCCGATTTGCTTGAAAAAGGTCTCAAACGATTTTTTAGGTCAAAATCATGCGTTAGCGAGACTTAAAGATTTTAAGGTCATGACCTTCCGGGTAAAATTTCAGCACAAAGGACGCGGCGCCCTGGAGCCTAAAGTTACCGTCCTATTTGCCAAAAATTCGTCTCAAACGAACGTCCGTGAAATTAGCGACTCATTTTGCAGTTCAAGGTCTCATTCAAGGTCTAAATCGAGGTAAAAAGACCAGGAACGACGGGTACAGCATAACGTCACAAATTTATTGTCGATCCTTTCCCAAATGGTCTCAAATGATAGCCAGGGTCAATATCTAACGTCCGTGACCCTAGCCTTAAATTTGACCTTTGACCTTGGAGGTAAAAATTGAAGTCAAACGATGGGTACAGCATAACGTCCTGACGTTATGCTGTACTCGGTCGTTTTTGGTCGTTTGACCTTTATTTTGACCTCCAAGGTCAAAATTGAGGTTAGGGTCACAGACGTTAGATATTGACCCTGGCTATCATTTAACCCTATTACTGTCGTGGGGGGGGGGCGAATCGGCCCCCCTTGAGGTTTTTCGCGTACGGGTCATTCATAACTCAACTCAGAATCTTCAAACTTGCTGGCTTTTCCTAACATTTCATTGCGCATCGAATGGTGTACCTTTTTTTTCCAAATTGAATTATTAGGAGGGTGTCCAGGACAGTTTTTAGTTTAGGGGGGCGTGTTCGGCCGTTTTGACACAAAATCTTTGCATGGTTAAGCACTCATGGAGAATCGTGTGTTAAAGAGAAGTGTTAGCAAAAACAGACATCGGTAGATAATTTTTTTTTTTCAGATGGCTATCTCGAAATTTCAAAAAAATTAATTTTTAAATCCAAAATTTTTGAAAAACGTATTTTTTCACAAAATGATGCAAGTTTTTTATTTTCGGGACGTTTCGAAAAACCGGATTGCATGTGAGAGAAAACATGCTAAATAATTTGTGTTGAAAGTTTTAGGGTGATATCTAAATATGTGATGACCTGATGTCAGGTCAAATGCTAACCTTCCATTATAAGTATATGGTGAAAAATGAAAAACGAGGGTTTAATAACATTGCATCAATCCAATTTTTTCAGTATATGTCATCTTAGGCCCGTCTTGATGGAAAAAGACGAATTTTTTAGTCAACAGTGACCTTTTGAAGGTCATTCAGGTCGACCAACACCTTTCCCACATAACACACATAAGTGGTACCATATGGGCTTTAAATGGGCACGTTGGGCCGCAGCTATGGGCATGGGGAGACCATGTGAAGGATCTGGGCTAAAATATGGGCCCCATATGAGACGTTAGAGGTGGTATGGGCAGAAGATTGTGACTAGTGAGCATGGGAAGAATGGGACAATACCATAGTGCAGGCCCATATAAATGGAATTAAGAAATGAGGGACACGATGGCAACGCATGAGAGGAGAAGGCTAGATGGGACTCATATAAAGTGGAGGCTCCAAATAAATGGGGATATAGATGCGGCCGTGCAGAAGCGACAATCTAGAGATTCCCATTAGATAAGGAAGTACCAAGAGAATCACAGATCATATATTTAGCTTGTGATATATGTATCATTATTGATTAATGCAGTTACAACCTGATATACAAACATATATCATGCGAAAGGAGAAAGTATAGAGTTGGATGAACGAGAAACTAGTTACACATCATATATTTATTCTTTGTATTCATCCGTACTGCTGTATATAAGACATACAACCTTACAAGATTATCCACAAAACTCAAGACTACTTGTAATGGATAATAAAGTAGATAAAGAGATGATTCGATGGACGCTCAACATACACATCTATAATACGAGATTGATACATCGTCATCCCCGGGTGATGATGAAGGACTATGTTCCACCGGGCAAGAGTCGCGTCTACGTGTCGTTTTCCGAGAGTGATGGACGTTGGCTGGGCATGGGGCCCCCTCGCAGCTTCGTTTGCGGGAAGGGCCTGTCCTAGGGGTGGCTGACCGGTCAGCGTACCCATTATAACCCACTGAAGTTCTCCTCCTTCAACCCATGGCTGCGCAATGGTCTGAACGGACCGGAGTAGCCTGTCCCACATATATAGTCGAGTCGTATCACATGGGAATGCTCGTTATGCGCAATATTTATTGGCAAATTATTGATTTCAGCGCGATGAGACGGGAGGAATTCACTCATGGTAACAAAATTTGGTCTAGGCCCAACTTTTTTTGCACATCGGGTACGATTGTGGTTATTTGACGACGTTTTATATGGTTACCATGGGAGCTTTCACTATGGCTACCATCCAGAAACCATACAGCTACCAACATGGGCAAACCATCAAGGTTGGGCTAAGCCATATTGGCGAACCATTGTGGGCTGCCCACATTGTAACCATGTGGCAATCGCCTCCAAACCGTGTGGGTACGATTGTGGGAAGCCCATATCAATTACCGTGTGGCAAGGTGGGCTAACCCGCGATTATTACCATGTGTACCCACATTTGCGTGTGTTATGTGCGCGTTTTTATCATTAACTTCGTGACAAGAACATCTATAGAGACTCACAATGGTCTAAAAATGCGTTCTGTCTCTCATACGCGTCTTTTGATATGCATTTGACCGACTTGACCTTGACCTTGACCCGGTCAAATTTTTCGATTTTGGACAAAGTGATATGATCGAACCGCAATAGACGAGAGAAACACGATGTTACTAAAATAAGTGCTGTATTAACTAAGATAAAAAGTTATTTACGAACAAACATTTGCTGAAAACAGTTTTTTTAACATTTGTTTGAACCTTCTACAGTCCAAACCATTGACCTGAGGTCATTTTTTTTGATGTCTTACGCGGTGAAAGACAATTAAAAACCGCTTACAATTGATTTTTTTTATTTTCCTCCTACCTGCCATTAGTTTCGACGATAATGCAAGGTTCCTGTAAATCTCAATGTTTTGACAAAAATAATTTTTGATGGACGTACATTGACCTGAAATAATACCCAAGGTCACCAAAAATTTTGACAAAATTGAGTTCATTGCGACCTTAGTCAACACCAAGTTTCATGTTTCTAGCTCTCATGGCAGCGGAGATCTGAAGGGGGGGCGAATAAGCCCCCCCCCCGGCATATTCGTATACTTTTCATCCCTCCAGGAATAGGGTTAAGACCATTTTGGAAAGGATCCGATAATAAATTCGGGGACGTTATGCTGTACTCGGTCGTTTTTCGTCGTTTGACCTCGATTTTTATCTTCAAGGTCAAAGGTAAAATCGAGGTTAGGGTCACACAGGGTAACTAGACACCGGGTAGAACGGTAAGGAATGTAGCGCCCAAATGAATTAGACAACATACATTGTTTTTGAAAAATATTTTGTCTATGATAAATTAACGGTATTGTATTGTATCATTAACTTGCATTTCCATAGATTAAATCTAAATTTATTGAATTAACTTCCAGCAAATCTACTGAAGCATAGTCGGAATAAGATAGATTTCAGTATCTTTGGTAGCATATGGCAGCGGTAATCAAAACAACCAAGCGCCTCTACTAGCATTATAGATGACACTACAGTCGCCACTTCCATGCTACGCCACAGTCGGCATCGGGCGCTCCGTTTTTTTTTAACCCCCAAGCCGATTTCACCTCTTTGTGCCCAGAATATCGAAAAATGGTAAATAAAAACGTTGTAGCCAAGCCTCATAGTTATATGTTGCAGAAGTCGGAATGTAAATATGTCCCATAGGTTACGAGCCAGACTCGTCTGAAAATCGTCGCTTTAACATGGGAACCCTATGGGCTATGGTCTAGTAGTTTTTGAGCGCCCAAACGCCCGAGTGCTGCCAGCTGTTACCGGTGGGGGCTGGGGTCACAAACGTTAGCTATTGACCCTGTCTATTATTTGAATCCATTTTGGAAAGGATTCGACAATAAATTCGGGACGTTATGCTGTACCCGGTCATTTTTGGTCGTTTGACCTCGATTTTGACCTCCAAGGTTAAAGGTCATAATTGAGGCTAGGTTCACGGACGTTAGATAAATTGATCCTGGCTATCATTTCAGGCCATTTTGGAAAGGATTCGACAATAAATTCGGGTCGTTATGCTGTACCCGGTTGTTTTTGGTCGTTTGACCTCGATTTTGACCTCCCAGGTCAAAGTTCTAAATTGAGTAACGAAAGTTAGGGTAACGAATGGATACGAACGGATACGAACGGAGACGAATGGATACGATCGGTAACAAACGGATATATACTAGATATGGACCCTGGCTTTCATTTGAGACCAATTTGAAAGGATCCGACAATAGTTTTGTGACGTTATGACAATAATTGTGTGACGTTAACTCGTCGTTTGACCTCGATTTTGACCTTGAAGGACAAAGGTCAAAATTAAGGTTAGGCTCACGGACGTTAGATATGGACCCCGGCTATCATTTGAAATAATATATGAAAGGATCTGACAACAAATTTTCGGAGTAATATGCTCTACCCTTTCTTTTAACTTCGATTTTGACCTTGAAGGTCATAGGCCGAAGTTGAGGTTAGAGTCACGGACGTTAAATATTGACACTGGCTATCATTTGAGGTAATTTTGGAAAGGATCCGACAATAAATTCGGGACGTTATGCTGTACCCGGCCATTTTTGGTCGTTTGACATCGATTTTGACCTCCAAGGTCAAAGGTCAAAATTGAGGTTAAAGGGTCACGGACGCTATATTGACCCTGGCTATTATTTGAGACCAAATTTTGGAAAGGATCCGAGCAGACTTGTAACGACTCACATTTTTTTAGTCGACTCAAGTCTGACTCAACAGCCTAAGAACTGACTCGACTCTTGACTCAAGCTCTGTTTCAAACATATTGAATCGACTCGACTCTTTGTTGGGTATGACACGCCGTGTGCTGTTGTGACATTTATTCACATGGGAACTCGTAGCAGATCACC
>VOPJ01011687.1:0-16604 GCA_014673585.1 Semibalanus balanoides
GCCTTGCGGAGATATAGAGGGCCTTGATTCGTAGCAAATACAAATCGTTTTTTTATATAATTATATTAAATTATACAACCTACCTAGCTTCTTTCAACAAGTATATTGATCGAAGTAGTAACATTTCTTTTACCTGGTAAGCAACGTTCAGTTCCTGATTATTGTCGATTGATTTCCCCCTTATTCGCCACCATGTGGATATGATTCTGGATTTTTTTGTACTGTGAAGCTATCATGATCAACACAAGCTTGTGCTGCAAAACCCTGTGATTTTCAGTTTCAGTTTTGTATTAATTTATTAGCGTTTCTTTACTATATTCATCATTTATATTATTTTCATTTGTCTGCATATCCATTTTCTGGCTTAGACAATAAGGTTTTAAATCAATCTTCAGACACGTCTTAATTTCAGACATTTCATGCTATCATAGTGCAGACCATGCCTATGCATGGTGGTTTAGTGTGTCTGAAGGTATCAGTATTGTTTACATTCTAATGGCATGCAATGTTTAAGGCTCGGAAGAAGTGTAAAAGTTGGTTGCACTTAAACCTTTGTTGTCAGCACGCCCAAAAACCCAATAAGCAAACAATAAGGATAACAGTATAATCTTCTGACTTGTCTGAATCTCAGACTTTTCATGCTATCAAAATGCAAATGATGCCAACACATTTTTTACACTGCTAGCATTACAAGTCTGAGGATAGGATGTGTCTGGGATTATGACAGTTGACCATATTTGTCATTACAGCAGTAAGGTAACCCCAAGGCCATTTACCTTGGGGCATATTTTTAGCATTTGCTGCACATCATGTCCTGTGAAAAATCACCCTTTGTTTGTGTTGACATTGAGATACTTTTCTCTGATCATTAATATAAAATGACATTTAAGCAATATTTATTAATCAAATGTAAGATCATTATGTATGACTTCTTGTATATTTACATCACACTGTGGCGGTGTTGTGTTTCAGTGTTTATTTATCATGGCTGAGTGTTTGACTACCTATTGAGATATATTTCACCAATTTAACCATCATCCAAAAGTCAAAACCATAAACATAATGTTTGTACTTAAGTTAAACATGTCATCAGTCATAGACACAAAGTTTGCTTGTTCTCTTTTGTTATGTACAATTTCTAAATCTAACATAAAATTTTAGTGCAAACTAATAGGAAGTTTGATTAAGTTTCATGGTGTATATGCTGCATGTTAGTGTCAAGCCTTTGATTGCACAATCATGACTTTATGTGCTGTAAATGATAATCATGTTTTAAATCAACATCATACAAATTGTCATGAATGCAATATGTATTTATGAAACTGATGGAATACCTACTTAAAACACAAATTGGTGTCCAAAATTCAATTTTTGCTGGGGAGTCAGAGTGGACAGTTTAGCCCAAAGAGACCATCAGAGTGAAAATTATGTACAAAATGGTGTAATATGGATTTGTTTATAATATAAAAAACAGTAGTTTTAATTTAAATTGTGTATAATTTTAAGTCAACATTTTTTTTTGTCAGAATCAATATCAATTAATAATTTGGGAGTGAAAAAATACTCCTGAAATGAAGAGAGTGGAAAGATATTCAACTTGGGGTGTCATTTTCCCGGGAGATAATTCCTTTGCCTACCTAGTTTTAAGGACATTTTTGGTAAAAATTACCTTCTGTGGATTTTGACTTTTGTGGTATTTACCTCAATCTGTGGTATTTTACCTCAATCTTTGGTATTTCACCTGAATCTGTAGTATTTAACTTCAAACTAGTGTTTTTTTCAGTAGCAAAGTGTTGCCAGATATGGCTAGACCTAGCAGAAGTTTACTGTTGTGGTATTTCACCTCAATCTGTGGTATTTCACCTCAATCTGTGGTATTTCATCTCAATCTGGTAGGTATTTGACCTCAAAATGTTGCAATTTTGACTCAATACTGGGGTATTTCACCTGAATCTGGTCGTATTCAATCTTAAATTGTATTTTTTTGTTTGCGTAGCAATTAAAATGTTGACTAGATGATAGAACCCTGCTTATCTTGTGGTATTTTAACGGTGGGTCACATTTATTTTTGAGGCGAAGTCATAGGTTTGAAAGTCTAAAGCCATTTTCCTTGCACAGGGGGCACAGCGAAGGGGGCAAGTGCCCCCCCTCCATTGGTCCCAAGGACCAATGCAACAGGCTTTGATACTGTAAGTTCGTTCAGCCGCGAGGGGCTCCAGGAAGACCAGAGTGAGTTCGCTGGGTAAGATTCAGAGAGGCGGCCCATGGGCTAGGTTTAGGTGTCTTGACCGCAGAAATCGGAAGGGACCATGGAGACCGGTCGGAGGGCCCCTAGCCAGGCTGGATGGTACTTCTCTCTCAAACTAGAAAAGAGATATATAAGGAGTCTGGCAGAATAAAGCGGCCGAAATTCCGTGGTTTCAAATTGGGGGGGGCGGGGGGCTTGTTCTCAGGACGACTTGTAATAAATGTTAGAAAGTAACGGATAGAAATCCGTTATAATACATGTGTATTATATGGGCATTAAAAAAGGGATAGCGCCAGAATCAAAGAGACTTCAAAAATCGTCAATAACACGGAGAGATTAGTCTTACACCGTTGAAACACAACACCCAGTATAACGAGGAAAGCCCACCCTCGCCCCTGCCATAGGTTCTGCTGGCGCCCCTTCTTTCTGGCTGCACCTGCCTTTACACAAAATTAAAACAACACACAAATTGTGTGGCTGTGAACCACAACATTATTTTGAGCAAGAGTTGTTCTTCATTAAGCTCCTTAAAAGGAGTTAAAGCTCAAACATGCATTGTTGAATTTGGAGGTAAAACATTCGTAAATGGCAATCAACTAAGAGACTGGATCAATGAAATGTATACTAGGGCCGAAACTTAATACTAGAAATAGGACATTGCAGTCACAGTTATAACAGAAGGTATACTAGTTTTACGCACAAAAGTGACTCATTTTTACCACAGAAGTACCGGATAAATAGGTTCAGATTTTTAATACCTACTACAAAGTTCCCCAAAAATACAGAGAATGAGGTGAAATACCGTAGACAATGCGCAATACCAACAGAGAGTTTTTGTACCCCACAGCAAAAATTGCCACCTTTTTCCACCCATGACCCAAACAACATATTTTGGGACACTGCACAAATTTGCAATGAAATCTCAAATCACAATGTTGAAAGTGAAATGACAATGTCTAGTTAATAGTAAATGGTATTTTGTTTATAATTTTACACTTTACAGAGCTTAAGCCTTTTAGCATGGCATTTAAAGTGAATGTTTCACATTTGCATGGTTTTTGAACTGATATAGTCATGATCTTTGGCAGTTATTGACAAATATAATTTACTAGAGACCATTTTTCTAAAAAAAGGCTTTAAAGCATTTCAGTTATTTGAAAATTCGCAAAATGGGGTCTATGCCAAGTGCACGAATTTGGCCTGACAGCCGACTTAAGATATGTTGGTGACTGGGAGCCCAGACAAACCTGTTTTCTCTAAACCTTGGCTGGATTCAGATACCAAATATGTCGAATGTGTGAATAGTAAAATACACCATAGTTTGAATTTAAGACACCAGAAATGTCTGAAGATGTGCCATATGTCATTTTACAGCATAAATGTTTTATCTATGGCTCACAATAGCTCAATAATGACGTCATTATCCCCCCCAAAAAAGTTAAGTGACTTTGGGAAGCAAATATCACCATCGTGTCCAGCAGCATTTACTCCATATTTTCAACTGTAACCGGGATATATTTGATAACTTTCAAAAAGGTGAAACATTTAATTAAACAAAACTTTGAATCAAGTTACATTCATGCCTATTGCCTAACAAGCATTTGCTGCATTTCAGCATGCTGGTCTCCAATGTCAAAGTGCATATGGATAATTTGTTGTCTTTTTTCCTGAGTGGTAGCTATGCTTTGTTAACCCACTTTTTTTCTTTGCATTAACCATATTAGGCATATTGCACATTTACCTTGCTGCATTTTCCCACCACCATGTAATACTTTGATATCTTACCTTTCAGTATTTTGACTGAACATCATATGCTTGATATGATTGTTTTTTAATTGTCTATATGGGCGCCATATAACGCCATGTTCTGCGCCCTCAAGCCCCTAATCAGCATTATCATCATGTATTGTCTATAATAAATGTAATAAACTTATTCTTCAATAAATATGATTTTGCCTTTTCTGCTTTCTTGTAGTTAGGCTTAATCCGTGCTCTGGGTTCTAGTCTATGTTTGTGGATTCAGAAGGTGTTTTCAAAACTTGAGACAAAATATTTTCTGTTTGCAAAACTTAAATAAAGATAAACAACAAATAAATATTATTTGTCACTTGTCTTGCAAAATTAAGGTGCATGGAAACACAGGAGTCGCTAGATTCCAAAGTCTCATGATGAAGCAACACGCTTTGTGCATTTCCTGAATATGTTGACTTATAGATAAGACTAATCTCTTCCACCCCAATAATTTATCAAATATATATGTTCTGCAATTTAATGCAACTTTGACTGAAGCACTGATGGAGACCAAGCAAACATTCCCAGCCTAGAAACCCAACCTACAGAAGTGCATTTCATATTAACACTGCCCACCAGCCTGGACCATTGTCGGACCACTGTCAGAAGACTGAATGCAAACAATCCTGACTTGCAGATTCCAGAAGATGGCAGATGGACCAGACTCTGAAGTTGTCTGCATTGTGCACAACATACCAAAGTCATTTCATGCACGTGACCTGCGCAACTATTTCTCACAATTCCTCGAGAAGGGCTCATTCATTTGTTTCCACTACCGGCACCGACCCGAAGTCCAGCAAGTCTCTCCGGAAGTCCAGCAAGCCACGGGCAGCGAAACGGCGCAGAACACTGCTGATAATCCGTCAGACTCGAGCACTCGGTCTGGCGGCGGCGAAGTCGGCACAGGGAAGAAGCCTCGGCAAGCTCATGCCGCCTGCTGCGCTACACTGAAGCTGCCTCGCCGGCGCCTGGCCGAGTTCATCTCGCTCTATGACCGCAAGCACTGGGTGGACAGCAGCGGCAGCTACCTCAGCCAGCGGTGCTTCATCTCCCGTCTGCGCCTGCCGTCGGCCACGCCTCCCTCCTCCGGCGACACGGAGTCCGCTGCTGGCCCCGCTGCAGCCTCCCCGGCGGCGGCGGCGGCGGGGGCGGCCGGCCTGGAGTCGATGATCGAGTTCCGGCCGCCATCGGACATGCCCCGAGGCAACGTCGGCACGCCGACCGCGGATTTCCTGTCGGATATTCAGAAGTGTCGCTTGCCTGCCAGTCTGGTGAAGCGCCTCGGCCTGGTGTTCCCCCGCTCGGCGCGCCGCCGCCAGTACAGCACCGTGCCGATGGACTACGGCACCGCTCCTGTGTGTTCAGAGGACGAGGAGGATGGCGAGGAGGAGGCGGGGACGGCAGGTGGTACCAAGTTGGCGTTCCGGCAGCCGACCCGGCCTTTAGCGCCGTCAGCGGCGGGAGCGGGGAGGCAGCGGCCCCCGGATCCGCCACGCGCCTCCGACGAGACGGCCGCAGAGGAGACGGACCGCCACGAGGCGCAGTACGACGACGTGACGTCACAGGACCGAACCAAAGAGAGGCTGTACGAGGAGGAGATCGAGCTGGTCTGGGAGAAGGGCGGACCCGGTCTTGTGTGGTACACCGACGCCGTCTACTGGGACCAGCAGCGGGGTGGCTTCGACGAGCGTACCGCCGACGACTGGGACGTGGACATGTCTGGCTTTGAGCCGGGCGGCGGCCCGGGGGATCGTGATGCGCGCGAGGCTCGCAGTATGCGCCACGAACGCCGCCTGCGGGCTGGAGAGGAGTCGGAAAGTGCGTTCGAGCGCAAACGCGACCGCCGTGGGCGGCGCCGCCGCTCGAATGACTCTGAGGACGAGGAAGAGACGACGAAGATCGGTGCTTTTGAGCGGCACACGCGTGGCTTCGGCGGCCGTGTCATGCTGAACCTGGGGTGGTCGGTGGGCCGCGGCCTGGGCACCGGCGCCGGCGGGATCGCCGAGCCCGTGCCGAACACCGGGCAGACGGACCGGTGCGGTTTCGGGTTCGTGGGAGAGAAGCTGAAGCGGTGGCCGGCGCCGAAACGACGCGCCGAGTCGGCGGCGGGGGTGATCACGACGGCGTTCAGTGACCCGCGTGAGACGGAGCTGCCGGAGGGAGTGGATGTGAGCCTGCCGCCGACGCACATGAAGTTCCGGAGACGGAAGCAGTAGTCGCGCCGATCGGACAGATGAGGACACAGGGGGGGGAGGGGGCAGGGGCGATGCTATCTTGAGGGCGCGATGAGTGATGGTGGACCCGTGACACGGCAATGCGTTAACACCCGTTAGATATCGAGGGAACTGGTGTGAGATGGCCCGGGCTGACTGTAGTGGTGTGTGAGGAGTGTGATCTGTGGCGCTCGGTGTCGATGTTGTGGATGGTGGTTTGGTGTCGATGTTGTGGATGGTGGTTTGAAGTTTGATGCTTTGCACACTGGTTTTGTCAACATTAACGGGCAGCTCCGTGCGGCTCGGCTACGCCACTGCTCCTGTGTCCTCAGAGGACGAGGAGGATGGGAAGGAGGTGGGGACGGCAAGACCGGGCAAGTGGTATGAAGTACGAAGTGTCATGTGTTCGTATGTGTTCGGAACGACTGATTGTTACATGGGGTCGTAGATGCCTGCGAACGCCGGTTTAAGTGTGTATTTTTTCTACTCTTGGACTGTCAGAGCTGTGAGATAATATTTGGTGTTGAGGTGTGATGCATTCAAGCAGGCATAAATAGCCTAAATAACATGTTTATCGGAACTTCAATGTCATGTCGCAGTAAGGCAGTTAGCTGTCCATAAAATCACATCATACTGTGAATAAATCGCGTTTGACTGAATCGTCCTTTATTTGTGAAATGTTGGGACATGTTCACTAATGGAAACGTTTTTGGAATCAATCTGACTGCCGCAGCCATGTGACTTCACTGTTCCAGTAGCTGACGATGATGAATCATCATCATCATCACGATGATGAGTTGCATTTCTTCCACTGCACGTGGACACAGTGGTTACCAAAGACTGTACCAACTTACTTTTTCTAGTAGTAATTCCGGCAGTATGCATTTCTATTTTGCTATCTGTTTAATGTAAACTTTGTAATTGGTGTTAACTGTTAATGACAAACCATTGTGAAAGTACTTTGATGGACCCTGGATGACCTTTTGTCTCATAATGAACTACTCATGACAACGTTATGTCAATTAGTCAATGTGACGCCCCTTGTGATTGTGGCAAATTTCGCCTGAACTGTTGCTCTCCGTCTGTTGGACTCGATGGTTGCAGATTCAGTGTCGTCCCCTACTCGAATTCATTCGGTACATTGTCTATATTGCCACTAGTGCTCTCCCTGCTGACCTCCGGTGCTCTCTGCTCTCTCTCGCTTTCTCTCTCGGCTCTCTCCCGCTGCTCAGCTGCTCTCTCCGCTCTGGGCGCATCGCTCTCGCTCTCATCCGCTTCGCGCGTCGCTCTCTCGCTCTCCTCGCTCTATCGCCTCTCTCTTCTCCATTTCTCTCTCTCTCATTCTCGGTCCTCTCGTCTCGTCTGCTCTCTATCTCTCCGTCGTCTCTCTCTCTCCTCTCTCGTCTCTTTCTCTCTCGTCTCTTCTCTCTCTCTCTCTCTTGTCTTCGCTCTCTGTCGCTCTCGTCGCTCTCTCGCTCTCCTCGCTTCTCGTCGTCGCTCTCTCGCGCTCGTCGCGCCTCTGCCTCCGCTCTCTCCGCTCTCTCGCTCTCTAGTGAATCGGTGTTGTACTCGCTGACGCGCTGTTGTCCTCGCTGACACGCTGTTGTCCTCGCTGACACGTTACTGTCCTCGCTGACAAGGTGATATCCTAGCTAACTAGGTGTTGTCCTCGCTGACTCGGTGTAGTACTCGCTGATACTCTGTTGTACTCACTGATACGCTGTTGTCCTCGCTGAGACGCTGTTGTCCTCGCTGATACCCTGTTGTCCTCGCTGACACGCTGCTGTCCTCTTGTTTGTTTATTGGGGTTAAGGGCGCGCCGACACCTTTGGGTCAATTTGCGCCCATACGTTGTAGTCTCTGCTGATTCTGTCTGTCTAGTCCTTGCTGACACGTTCTTGCCCTACTGACCCGGTGTCACCCTCCACTGATTTTGTGCTGTCCTTTGCAGACCAGCGCCGTTGTCGGCTGGTGGGGACGCGCCGATGAAGACCGCCGTCACTGCCGCCCTCGGCACACCAGAGCCGGCGAAGGTCGTCACTGCCGCCCTCGGCACACCAGAGCCGGCGAAGGTCGTCACTGCCGCCCTCGGCACACCAGAGCCGGCGAAGGTCGGCGGTGACGCGTCGCTGAATGCCGACGGTGCTGACCTCTGTACCCCGGCGCCGGCGACCAGCGGTGTCAGCTCGCCCCGCGCCATGCGGTGCAGCCTGTGCGGCTCCGTCTGCCAGCGTAAACTGGGCGCCCGCAGCGCGTTCACAGCTCTGCCGCGCTCCAACAGGACCGTGGCCGAGCTGCTCGGAGAGATCGGACACCCGGTCCCGTACGCTTCGTACCTCTGTCTCTCCTGCCTCGGGCTCGGCAGGGAGCTGGAGTCGTTCATGAGGCGAACAGCGCTCGTCCGAGAGAAGATTGACAAGCGAGCGCTGCTGAAGGTTAGTGCCAGTGGTGGGTTGTTAGGGAAGGGACTAGTTTGGGAGGGGGTGGGTTACTGGGTACGCCAGTCGATCAGGGCTGCGGAGTCGATCAGTCTGCAGATGACTCCGACTCCGACCCTCCGGGGTCGACTCAGATTCCGAGATCGACTTCGACCTTTGACCTGTGTCCCGTTGTGCCTCTAAGACTTCATCCCGGTGGAGGGGGTAAAAAACGACCTCTCCCCATCAACTAATCGAAAAGGGATCGTTGAAAGACGAAGACAATGTGTCGACAGCTCGCAACTAGACCAATCAATGTAACTTCAGCCATTTTTGGCAGGTCAATATTGATGTCACTTGAGGTTTTCAATGTAAAATTTCCATTTGAGAATTTCGCTCAAAAAAACCTCGATATCTAGGGAACTATATAGCTCGATATCTAGGAAACTAGATATATTAGCTCAAAATTAGCAAGCAAAAAATCGAGGACTTTTACAAAAATGTTATCATCGTCGGTGCCCTCAAATTTTAGCTCATGTCCATAGTTTAGGCTCCAGAGGTCACCAGAGGCCACGCTGGCGTTTTCAGAAAGTTGTTCGTGGTTTTCGTGGATTGACTTGACCTGATACGAGCTAAAAAAAACAAACTTGTCCATAACTCAAAATCGGATTAATGGTTTTCCCGAACAGCTATGCTAAATATAGTGCCGCTACGCGCTGCCGTTTTCCCAATATTCTCGAAAAAAACTCAAAATGCTCCCCCCACTAACGCGAAGGTTAATGACCTTCGTCCTGGCTTTAATTGTCAGCAGATACTAGATATACATTTTTCCGCTTAAAGATTGTCACATTTAATGGAATAGACGTTAAATGAAAAAATATGTATTTTTCACCATAACATTCTATTTGTAAATTCCAGAAGCTAAAACATTCAGGTCTTGCGACCCTACCATCATTATTAATATTAAGCAGTGTTTAAATGTCCAATACAGTTATTGCATGGGACAATGTTGAACTCGCCTGCGCAAGGTCCACACAAAGTACCTTGGCCAATGGCCATACGCAACCCATAACTGACAGCCGGAGTCATGATTCGACAAAATGTTAGCGAGTCAGACTTCGCAACCCTGGTTTTGAGTATTTAAAGGGAGTGTGCCTAGTGCCTACTCACATTGGTCATGTGGTGTTGTTGACACTGTTCTGTAGAACAGATTTGTCTGAATTTAGCCATGTACTTCATTTATCCAGGTTCACTATAGTTGCTGAGATATTCCGAATTCGCCAAGATCATGCTGGCAGAGCAAAATTTTCAATATTCGCCAGAGAGCTTTCGCTACTAGAAGCATTGCCCTTAAGTTACAACGCTAGCATATATTGTTAGCGTTGGCCAATAGAAAACAACTCGTGGGCAGTGGCCGTGCCCAGGTGGTGAGAGGTGGGCAGCTGATTTTACCGATGTCGTGCGGCGTGCCCCAGGGCTCGGATCATTGGGCCTATTTCTCTTCATCTTATTCACAAACGACATGTCTGGACCTTGACCCATGGTCACCCTAATCTCATACGCAGATTGACAGCCGTCCACTTTGGGATTGGCACGCCCCTAACACCACCGGGTTAGATGCCCCTGAAAAACAGACCTGTTGAAACTTCAACTCTTTTTCTTGGGAAACTTTCAAAAAGCATGGTTTCGGCGCAAACTCTCAAAATTAAAATTGAATAAGAAAACTGACTTTCCCTTCTTGTCGGCTCCAAGCATAATTTTGAAAAAAGCAACGGGCTTCCACTTTAAAGTTTGATGACACCGCAATCCATAAAACTCTTCCAAAAAAATAAAAATCCTAAGTGTCGTTCTAAGAAACCCGGTCTGTCATGGGAAGCACATGTCTCCAGCGTGGTCTCGAAATGCAAACGAATCCTCATCTCACTCTAACAAATTTTTCGGCACTTCTTTTCACGCGAAAGTCCTCAAAAATTATCGTACAGGGCGTATGTTTTTTCCATACATCCACTACTGTTTCTGCGTGTGGGGTGGAGCGGCCAAGGGTCAACTATACATAAATTCAAAAAGTTAATTTTAATTTCGCCGCCCGAGTAACTTACTGGATCCAAAACATCTCCAAGCAATCTCTCCGGACTTACGATTCCCTGGGATGGCCAAGGGATCGAGACCAATGGTGGATCTCGACCGTGGACTCATGAAGGTATTTAAGGCGCTTGAGAGGGAGGGCGTGCCTGTCATATCCGCGCGCTCTTCACCCCCGCTACCCGGCTGTGTCGACTCGAGAGACTCGCGCATCCGGACCGCGGACTCCTGCAACTCCAGCAAAATGCCGTCTATACGCCACGCAGAGCGTTTTCTCCTACCGAGGCCGCGGCTGCCCCTGGAACGGCCTTACCCCCTGATATCAGCGGGGTCACCACCCTAGGAACTTTTTAAGTCTGCCATCTGCGACTTGTGAGTGCTCACTGTGTTTTATGTGTCTCAACCTGATGTTTTCCTTGTAAAAATGCAATTCTTGTTTGTTATTTGCCATTTTTTACCCCCCTTGTTCGATGTATTGGTGGTGTTTAATTGTAACTGGTTTTGTCTGTTTTTTGTTTGAATCTTGTTGAAATGGAAGCCAGATACCCACCCGTGGAAGGTTTTTCAATACACTGTCATTGATAGCAAGCTGCCGAACAGAGCCTCGATAACTATTTTACATTGTTTGTATGGGTTTATTTATTGTCTTTGGTGCGCCATTATAGGTAACATCTTCGTTACTCTGTTTGAGTGGCGATCGTTGAGTTTTGAAACAAAACAAATGCAAACAGAAAATAAGTAAAAATTCAACTAAAGGGGCTCCAGACGTAAATTGTATCATAACCAACGATCAAACCAATAGCTTCTTACCGTAAGAAAAAATGACATTTCTAAAGAGGAGGCACACTCCCTTTAATCATGCAATGCATCTAATGAGTGCTGTCTTGAAGGGAAGAGCGATTAGTGAAACTCATTTCGCGGTTAATTTAGCTAGCTTATTGGACACCGACTATCTGTTGTCTGGTCCCAAAGGAAGCCAGTCAGAAGTGGACTTTTATTTAGCATGTGCGTTTTCAATATAGACATTCAAATTCAGACTTGAATTACTGCTTTCACAGCTGAGACTCAATTTACTTAATCGTCACTTGTCTTAACTTGGTAAATGATGGGCTGAAATAGGACCTACCTATGCCACCTCATAAATACTAGAAAACCTGTACTGTAGAGTGATGACGATTCACACAGTTCCTAAGCACTTACCCTCTGCTCCTCTGTCGTCAGGCCAAGAACGGCGCCATACCGGACGAGGGCGAAGCGACAACACGCAAAAAGGTGACACCAGCGACACAGAACGAAACGACGGAGGAAGACGAAACGAGAGAGGAACCAGAGGCGGAAGCAACGAATGTCGAACCGGCTGCGAGCCTTCTGTCGGAGAACGGACTGGCCGGGAGAGAAGTGGCAGGGGCAGGAGCCACACCGACCCCCCGCACCCGCCGCTCCTCACGTAGGTTAGCTGTGACCCCGCCGACGCGGTCCGAGGACGCGACAGACCCTGCCGGTGACGAGGAGGGAGGGGGTGACGGCGGCGGAGCTGGCGACGGAGTGATCAGAGTGAATCTGAGTGCTGTGAAAGACGAACCTATGGAGGCCGGCGACTCCATGGATGAGGGCGGTGATGGTAGTGTAGCTACCGACTTCGGCGCGGAGTGTCGTGATTCAGCGCAGGGTGACGAGGCGGCCGACTCTAGCCGGGACTGGACTGAAGGCGAGGAGGCCTGGCGCCGGGCTCACCACCAGCCCCGCCGCGCAGAGTCGCTCGAGCCGGGCTCCAAGCGGCCGGCAGCCGTCGACTGGAACGAACGATGGCGCAGTAAGACGATGAAGGACACGTCCTGGCGGGACCGCATGCCCGACTGGTCTACCGTGTACATAACCGGCACAGGCGAGCTGCGCTCCGAAACGAACGCGGAGCAGGTGGCCTCGCTGCCTGTCGGACCCGCGGCGCGTGTCAAGGTCGAGCCAGGCACGGAGCCGGACGGCGGAGCGTGCGCCTCGGGTGCCAGTGGAGCAGCGCAGAACCCGAACGACAAGATCTTCCGCGTCGGTCGCAAGGTCGTGACGAAGCAGAGCGACGGCTCGGCGGTGCCGGCGGTGAAGGTGCTGCGCCCGAACCGCCGCGGCCATACGAAAGTAGCCTTCCTCGACCACAAGACGGCGCTGCGGGAGGCGGCGCGCCTGGACCGCGTTCGAGAGGTCCTCGATGCCGCGTCGCAAGCCTCGCCGCAAACCGCCAAGACGAAGCGGCCTCCTAGGCGGCGGCCGCGGGTGATGACCAAACCTGCCGCAGAGGGAGCGCCGCTCCTGCCTTCGGACGTTGGCTGGATGGCCGCCGGGGCGGACGATCAGCCGTGGCTGGCGGCAGACGGCGCTGTACACGCGGTGCTGGATGTGCAGCCCGGAGAGGCCTGGGTGGACGCTATCGCGCGGTCGGAGGCGGCGGCAGCGTCGCCACCAAAGGACTGGGCGGACGGCGCGGCACAGTTGCCCGTGCCGCTGGCACACATCAAGACGGAGCGGCCGGAGTGATGGGGTGACGGCACGCGATGCTCCCGCAGCGACAGGGAGCGAGCGGTCCGGTAAAGCCAGTGATACCGATTGCCGCTACCGGTCCGTCTGCTTCCATGCCATCTGTAAATATACTATTGCAGTGTGGTCCGGAAATTTCGCGTGATGTGTAGGTAGTGTTGTACAGTATTGCAGCAATGCGCTGTTGGATCGTCCTCGTCTTGACGTGAAGTGATTTGGTAAACCTGTCCTCGTGTGTATGCGGTAAGCGTGGAGAAAACTGCTGCGAAGACTGCGGCTGGTCGTCCTGGCGCCTGCCTGGCTGTGTAGGGCATGTCTGAACGGGACAACGCTTCTTTCACCTGTCAGCCTAGTGTATTTTGTGTTTAGTTATATGTCAGTACAAACTCGCCTACTTTCAGCCCGTGCTTTTTTAGTATCACTTCATATGTATTCTGTATCATGTATGGTATTGTATGGGCTGATTTGATATTTCCATTTTCATCAATACAGCGCCACGCGAAGCTGCGTGGATCAGGAACTATAACGTTTGATGTACGGTCTGCCGCGTTCGTTGCCCCACAAATACAAACGTTTTGCTTTATGCGTGTTTCATCATTATTCAGTACATTTAGTTCGCTTCATGTTGCATGACGCATTGGCGTGAGGTAACCTTTCCCGGCCGAAAATCAGACATCGGAGAAAGAGCTGATCACTCGTGACAATGTTGGACCAACAATGACGGATGACACGTTCGGCTTTTCGCGACGCCGAACAAGTTCGGCGAATGTACAATGGTACACAATGAGAGCCGCGACACCAGCAGTCACCTTCCGGCGAGTGACGTCATAAGATGTTGGACAGCGATCTCCACAACGGACACAAACGATCACTGTCATCGCTGCCAGCATCCACAGTCATTACCCCCCATGACCCCCCCGCACCCGGCCCGTAACCCCCCCCCACGAGCCGCGCTACAGCCGGTCGCTCTTGAAGTGCCTCGCCGCGTCGCTGAACCTCTCCTCCAGCAGACTGAGCTCAGAGAGCAGATCTGTGATGGCATTCATGAGCGCCTCGTCCGGCGTGTAGTCGGAGGTCGTCTGGATGCGGAGGATCACCTTCGACTCGAGCGGGTGCGGGTTCTTGTAGCCGGCGAAGATGACGTTCGGGTCCTTGAGCAGCTGGTTGCGGATCATGTTGCCCATCGTGTGGTCCTCCTTGTTGAAGGTGTAGATGGCGGCGTTCGGTACCTTGGTGTCCTGTTCGCGAACGATCTTCTTCTCGCCATCGAACAGGAGGAACGACTCGAATGATGGCGGTGCGTTCATCGCGACGGCGGGTCTTCACTCTCGCTCGCTTAATCTGTGGGATGGTGTCAGTGCCAACACAGGGCAGCTATCAACTGTTCAGTTGACTGGCCGATGTACGAGACACTGACCTGAAAGAGACAACAAAGAGGAGTGTAAATAGGGCATCAGATGATACTGGACAATGATCATCATCATCCAACAATTATTAATAGATTGCCTGTAGGCACTAGGCATCCGGGTCATGGTCCATCTTATTTTTGCTGGAACTGTATTTTCCGTTAGCTCACAAACATAACATACTAGTCAAAGGTAAAAGAGTATGTTTCACAGTGATGACAAAAACAGGCAGTGATAGTGGCCAGCCGAGTGGCCTGAAACTTTGGAAACTTAAAAATACATTCCTTGGCCACATGTGGGTAAATTGAAAGAGGGATATTGAAAAAACATGCCTCAAAATACAAATACAAAATTGTGATATTATACAAGTACAGTATATAGGTATCCCCGGTATCCCCATGAGGCCAAATTGAAATTAAAAAAATGTGACGAATCTTGAGCTCTACATAGGTTGAGGTCAAAATGTTAGGGGTGCCGTTACAAAGGCTATACCCCGCATCTACATCTACATCTACATACAACAATGACCGGAAACGAAAATGCTTACTGCGTTCTAACGACATGTCCACCAGTCAGAGCAAAACAAATATTTACACTGCACGCTTTTTAGAGTTTCAGGGCAATAAACAATAGTATTTTACATACCGTGGGCAATATATAGAGTTCTGAGTTTCTGAGTCAAGATTACCTTACGGCTTTACGTTCTGAGTTCTAAAATCTCACTGACGTCTCTCACGTTCTCTCACGTCTCACTGCTGGTGTACAACACACCAAGGTCTTATCAAACGCTATCCATTCTCCGGCTTAGCTTAGGTGTAGTGTGACGTCATAAGCTCGAAGCCATTTGGACACGGCCATTTGTTGACACCACTTGAACCGGTAGTAGCAACATCATTGTGCTCCAGTCTCCACACCGCAACGCCCACTCCACTCGGCAAGTAGATTCCTGTGGCAAGCGCAATCACCCGACGCAACCTTGCTTTGCAATTTTTAAAATTAGTGTGTAATTGATGACCTTTGAATGCCAAGGCGCCAAAGCCAGGCCCCTGATAAACCTGGGCCAGAGGCTTACCCATCACTCTGGTTGAGTGCCCTAGTCTGAAAAGTAAACGAACATTTCGGTACTCGAAATTGCGTCTCTATTGTGGCTGTGACGTAAATTGACTGAAATAAACAAGCCATCGACATAACAATCCTATCTACGAATCGAATACAAACAAATGTTATTGGTTGCATTGCATCGCATCGCGTGGTGTGAAATTATTGTGCTGTGGCCGAGATAGATTCAGATTGCAAGTATTTGCTTTGTTACTGTGGTTATTTCAACTTCCTGTGGGTTTATTTAAAATAGAAGGTAAAAGTGTAGAATGTGAATGCTAGAACATCCTTGAAATTGTAGGAAATTTGTTGTAAGGCGTAAGCCCTTAGCCCATGGCAATGGTTTTTGTGTTATATCAAGATTAGAACAGTGGTTCCCATCCTTCCTGACACAATTACCCCTTTTCAGCAGTCAGGAGGCCATTACCCCACCCTTCAAAATGTATACCGATGCTTAAAACTAGTGTTGTTTTTCAATGTGTTGTTTGCACCTGTCTACACACTTCCATGGGAGTGTCACAACTCACAATGCAAACAAAGATTGAGAACGCACATATATTTATTCCCTTTTGTTCACCAATTTCTCACTTTTTGGCTTTGTTGCCAACAAGGCTCACACCAAAAAGTTATATTGTTAGCCGAAGGCCGCATCAAAGCTGTCTTAGCATATAATTTCTTCGATTTATGGTTCAACTTCACAGGCCTTCGTTCACAGGCCTTCGTTTTTATGTAAGTACTGTTCTGTAGAAGATCAGGACTTTAAAAGATATAGAGGACTTGGTGTCGGGATCTCATAGGGATCGGACGTGTCTCATCGAGC
>VOPJ01011688.1:0-16606 GCA_014673585.1 Semibalanus balanoides
CCCGTCTCCGAGACAGGAAAGGCACGTGCGCTACATTTTCCAGACTGTCATTGGCGTTGCAAGACTGTCCGTGCAATGTCAAAACGATGTGTGTTGTTGAAAGAAGACACGTTATGCGTGCGTGCGTGAGTCAGATATCCCATAAAATGCCACACAGTAAAATGTCTCAAAGAACGTTGCTTTTAATATATCACGACGCTCAAAATATCGTCTCGAACAGTCTGCATTTTCCATATGTTCTAGCCAAGTAGATCTGCAATGTCAACACAGCTCGTGATCATGTCGCGTGTAGTGCACGCAAGATATAATTGTTTAACACTGACGGAGAGCACACGTCAGTGCCGTCACCTTTTACGGATAGCGTGCCCGGATTGAAGGCGAATGGCCATCACTCACCCCAAATTCACTCAACAGAATCAACGTTCCACTACCAATGAATTCTCGTCACATGATGGAGCGTCACTGTCCGCGCACAGGACATCGACACACATGACGTCACCGACACGTGCCGAATGCTTCAGAACTCCGCGTTGGTGCTGTCGGGTGTAGTGCGCTTTATTCTGTTTGACTGTCGTATATGTATTCATACATATACGACAGCATACATAATAAATATGCCACTAAATTTATTACATGGTATGCGTCAAAGTATGTATATGCCTAGTTGCGCATTCACTTTTGTTGCGCTTTCACTTTTTTCTCTTTTTTTTCCAAGAAAAGCCACCAGACGGATGGTTTCGGCAGCCCGGCGCTAGCGGCGGCCCGGGGACAATCGATCTCTTCTGTCCCAACTATCAGCTCTCTAGAAGTCGCCGAGCTGGAATTCGCGGCCCGGGGCGCGGCGTTTGACGTGGACTGACGTCGGTCGGGCGCCGTCATTTACTGACGTCGGTCGGGCGCCGTCATTTACTATTGATCGTCTGTGGCCTGTGACAGCCGGCCGATGGCGGGGACACAAACAGATCAGATCACGCCACTGCTGCCCGGCCCGACCGTGCCGCCGACCAATCACAGCCGCAAACTTTCATCGTGAATTTTTACTGATGAGCCCAAAAGACCGCAGCTGGATGGTGGATCAGGGGCCACCGTCGGCAAAAGAGAACTGATCAGCGAAGGCTACCTTCTCAAACTAAGGTAAATTAAATAGTTTGTCTAAATTTTTCCATACAAATCATAATCAAGGAGGCATGACCGATGAGTTCAACGCTCAGCCATCAGACCGTTTTGAGCCAACACAGACATACAACGGCAGATCGAGAGGTTGGGAGGGGCATCCCTCTCTTGAGCCTCGAAGGGGGCTCCCATAGTCTGTCAAAAAGACTCACAATTAATTTAAATCCATTTTCAAACAAAACGCAAGTAAATTTGCCAACTCTGACCACCAGAGACCCTGTTCTAACTTCTAGAGGGCCCACTCTGGCCTCTATGTAGAGAGCCCATCGCGATCTTCGTAAGGGCCACTGTGGTCTCCGTAGGGGTCACTACGGTCTCCAGAGGGCCGATCCTGGTTTGCAAAGGCCCATTGTGGCATGTATAAGGCATATTTTGAACCAAAAGAGCCCATTCTGGCCTACATTTGTCTTAAATGGAATGTAAGAACAAAATATTTGAGTTGAGATGGCCAAGTTGTTGGATTTCCATTGAAATTAAGTATTGTAAAAGTTAAAACACCCACAGAGGTCTAATCTCTTAAAGTACATTTGAGTTTGGTTTTGGACATTCTGCAAAAATAAGCCCCTAGTGTATTTGAATAGCCGCGTAAAGCCGATGTCGTCATCTCTCTTTATCAAATGTTTGATGAAAGTAGACTTGTTTTACATTTGGCTATACATTAGCCATACACTAGTCATACATATTGCAGCGTGAAGGTTTCTCTATTATCCCCAAAATCCTTCAGTATTGACGTCATCAGCCAAATACTAAAACTTAGTTTTTCGTGAAATTGAGCACTGTTTGTGAGAAACAAAATGTCAGAAATCGTGTTCGGCAGCAATTACTTTATATTTTGCACCACAAGCGGCGTACATTGGACAACTTTCAGAAATGTGAAACATTCCCTTTACAGATCAAAACGGCTCACCAAGGCTTGAGGGGTCCAATTAGGGCCTGAGGGGTTTAATTATGGCCTGAGGGAGGCCACCAAGCCCTGGGGCCCACTTTGCTCCGTGGCCCCCTCCTTGACCGAATCTTGATCCACCACTGCAGACATAGTTGTTTCTATGACATAGCACAAGGTAAAGTACCACGGCTATAAATAGCATGATGGAATGTCTGTGATCTCACTGGCATTTGCTTTAGGCTTCCTAATTCACCCACAAATACAGGAAAACCGGTGCCAGTTAACACGCTCATTGAGAAAGGCTAAGCGTGTCGTTATGTAGCTCAAGCGTGTCGTTATGCAGCTCGTCACTGGCCATCTTTCGGTGCAGCCAGTGACACACAGCTGAACAAGGGGCCAGGCCAGCGCCGTCCTCTGGACCGGGTCAGCACCGTCCTCTGGACCGGGTCAGCACCATCCTCTGTCGACATCACGGGGCCAGGCCAGCACCGTCCTCTGGGCCGGGCCAGCACCGTCCTCTGGACCGGGTCAGCACCGTCCTCTGGGCCGGGTCAGCACCATCCTCTGTCGACATAACGGGGCCAGCCAGGCCAGCACCGTCCTCTGGGCCGGGCCAGCACCGTCCTCCGTCCACGTCACAGCAGCTGGGGACGCCGCCGGCCGCTCTCTCCCCTGTTTGACCAGAGGGTCAGCAGAGCTGGACTACAGCTGGACTCTCCCCAGTGGCAGGCAGGAGCGGGGGAGAGTGGATCTGACCATGACTCTCCCCAGTGGCAGGCAGAAGCGGGGGAGAGTGGATCTGACCATGACTCTCCCCAGTGGCAGGCAGAAGCGGGGGAGAGTGGATCTGACCATGGCTCTCCCCAGTGGCAGGAGCGGGGGAGACTGTTGGTCTGACCATGGCTGAGGGCCTGGGAGGCGGAGCAGACGGCACTTCGTCTGGCAGGGAGACAGAGGAGGTCTGGTCTGGAGGGGGTCGGCCACAAAAATAGACCTTCACGGGATTCCAGCTTGTCGACCATAACGTCGCACATCGTCGATCTATGCCAAACCTTTTCCACCACAAACTTCAAGCATTCGAGTCCTCGATTTCCATCTATTTCGATTTTGGTTACGATAGCGGTTCCGCGAGCAGTCGCCATACGATACCCCATTACCCTATAACCACCCATCCTGTCCAATTATTTTCCAATAACTACCCCTCGTTCCCGCCCTATTCACATTTCCAAATGGGATATTCCCATTATGTGTGGGGCTCCTCGAAGAAGACCTCGGCTGGAGTCTCTTCTTCAGGAGCGGGGGGAGGCTGGTGACAGGACAGCTCTGTCCGGCGGCCGGCCAGTCTTGTCAGTCTGGTCAGTCTGGTCAGTCTGGTCAGTCTGGCCAGTCTGGTCAGTCTGGCCAGTCTAGCCAGTCCGAGTGAACGGCCGTATCTGCCGCCGAGCCGACCGGCCGGCCGCCGCGTATCGATTCCATAACTGGATTAAAACGGGCCCGGTGTGCATTTGTACGCGTGGAGCTGAGCTTTGTTGGGTCCACTCCCGCCTGCCTTCTGACGGCTGATGGCCGGCCGGTGTGTGTACGCGTGGAGCGAGCTTTGTTTGGGTCCACTCCCGCCGGCCACTGAGGCTGATGGCGCGGGCCCGGTGTGTGTACGCGTGAAGCGAAGCTTTGATTGGTCCACTCCGCGGCGCTCTGACGGCTGTGCCCGGGCCGGCATGTGTAGTACGCGTTGGACGAGCTTTGGTGGGTCCACTCGCCGCCGGGCCACTACGGCTGAATGGCCGGGGCCCGGTGTGTGTAACGCCCGTGGAGCGAGCTTTGTTGGTCCACTCCCGCCGGCCATGACGGCTGATGGCCGGGCCCGGTTGCTGTTACGCGTGCGAGCGAGCTTTGTTGGGTCCACTCCGCCGGCCTCTGACGGCTGATGGCCGGGGCCCGGTGTGTGTACGCGTGAGCGAGCCTTTGTTGGCGTCACTCCCGCCGGCCACTGACGGCTGATGGCCGGCCGGCGTGAAGTTGTGTGTACGCGTGGAGCGCTTTGTTTGGGTCCACTCCCGCCGGCCCTGACGGCTGATGCCGGGCCGGTGTGTGTACGCGTGGAGCGAGCTTGTACGTGGGTCCACTCCGCCGGCCTCTGACGGGCCTCTGACGCCGGCCTCCCGCCGGCCTCTGACGGCTGATGGCCGGGCCGGCTGTAGTGTACGCGTGGAGCCGAGCTTTGGTTTGGGTCCACTCCCGCCGGCCTCTGACGGCCTCTTGACGCCGGCCTTCCGCCGGCCTCGACGGCTATGCCGGCCGCTGTGTGTACGCGTGGAGCGAGCTTGTTTGGGTCCACTCCCGCCGGCCTCTGACGGCCTCTGACGCCGGCCTCCCGCCGGCCTTCTGACGGCTGATGGCCGGGCCCGGTGTCGTGTTACGCGTTGGATGCGAGCTTTGTGGGCTCCACTTCCCGCCGGCCTCTGACGGCCCTGACGCCGGCCTCCCGCCGGCCTCTGTACGGCTGATGGGCCGGGCCGATGTGTGTTTACGCGTGGAGCGAGCTTGGTTGGCGTTCACTCCCGCCGGCCTCTGACGGCCTCTGACGCCGGCCTCCCGCCGGCCTCTGACGAGCTGATTGCGCCGGGCCCGGTGTGGTGTACGCGTGGAAGCGAGCTTTGTTGGGTCCACTTCCCGCCGGCCTCATGACGGCTATGGGCCGGGGCCCGGTGCTGTGTGTACGCGTGGAGCGAAGCTTTGTTGGGTCCCACTCCCGCCGGCCACTGACGGCTGATGCGCCGGGGACCGGTGTGCTGTACGCGGGAGCGAGCTTTGTTGGTCCACTCCGCGGCCACTGACGGCTGATGGCCGGCCCGGTGTGTGTACGCGCGGAGCGAAGCTTTGTTGGGTCCACTCCCGCCGGCCTCTGACGGCTGATGGCCGGGCCCGGTGTGTGTACGCGTGGACCGAGCTTTGTTGGGTCCACTCCCGCCGGCCTCTGACGGCTGATGGCCGGGCCCGGTGTGTGTACGCGTGGAGCGAGCTTTGTTGGGTCCACTCCCGCCGGCCACTGACGGCTGATGGCCGGGCCCGGTGTGTGTACGCGTGGAGCGAGCTTTGTTGGGTCCACTCCCGCCGGCCACTGACGGCTGATGCCGGAGGCCCGGTGTGTGTACGCGTGGAGCGAGCTTTGTTGGGTCCACTCCCGCCGGCCTCTGACGGCTGATGGCCGATAATGGTCGATCGCGACCATTGCCTTTGATGTCCGGCGCCGACCAGCCGCTGTACGTGACGTCTCCATCCCGGGCAGGGGAGCAGGAGCAGGAGTAGGAGCAGGAGCAGGAGCAGGAGCAGGAGCAGGAGCAGGAGCAGGAGCAGGAGCAGGAGCAGGAGCAGGAGTAGAAGTAGAAGTAGAAGTAGGAGTAGGAGCAGGAGCAGGAACAGGAACAGGAGTAGGAGTAGGAGCAGGAGTGATGAGGAGAGCTCACCAAGGACGGAAGAGTGACCCTGCTCCGAAAGTAAGCGTGGCTACTTTACGCAAGTGCGGGTTATCGAAAGAGACATGGTTTGGCGTAGTCTCTTAACTGATCGGATTCAAGAGAGAGGCTCATGGCCGATGAGCTCCAGGTCCCGATTGCTTCGGCGCTGGAGAGAGCCTCTGATGGGCTGAGGCTGGGGCCGGGAGGAAAGTTATCACACCACTCACCGAGTCAATCCCGCAGTAAAGGTCAACTTCAGACCCGACAACTGCAATCTGCGTCAGTATTGAAGCTGCCCTTGCGCGTGTCCATTTGACTGGTTGAGAGATAATCGACTGAACGTAATGAGGACGAGTCTGGCCCCTAGCCACCGTCTGTTCGTCATCTTAGCTAGGTCAGGATGCTGCATTTTCTTAACCCTATACATATCTCGAAATGTCTTATCTCGTATATGTCATGTACTTATCTCGAAATGTCAAAGTTTAATTTTACGCTCTGGAATTCCCGAGTTATAATTGTTAACCCGCGCCAGGCCGGGGGGTTGGGCCTCCCTCAGGTTTTTCGACCAATAACGGAAAAACCACGGCGCGGCGCGCCGTTTTTGGCACAGCTGCATTGAATATCCACATTTTGTGAAAGTGTTGATCTCATGTCATTTCAGGTCAGGTCACAAGGTCACATCGAGTGACCTTACCTCCAAACAAGTTTGTGGTCGTGTCGTCAAAGCCACAGTCTTTGTCCAAAGGCTTTGAAACTTGCAGGATTTAATAAGTTCATTAGTACCTACATTTTTAATATCTAAGATTTTGTGTATCGGTGAGCTAAGGTCAGGTCAATTTCCTGACCTACCTATTAAAAGCGAATGGGGAAAAATATACAAATGCATCCTATTCAGAGAATATTCAATATTCAAAAGATCAGGCCGATTCCTTCAGAATCATGCTATTTCAGCTCATTCTTGACGATCCAGGTGCCAGTGTTACTCAGTAACCTCTGCAAGGTCATCTGAGGTCATCTCAGTTAATCAGCAGTGTTTTGCTAATAACACTTGATAGAATAAAGATAGAGACGAGTGAATGACACCACTGTGTCTTTGTCTCGTTGAGCCACGTTGTCCTATATACAACACGACCTACCTGGGTCACAAAATGAACTTGACCTGAGGTCAAATTGTGAAATTGGTCTAACCAGGTCACTATTGTCAGTATGCAAAGCGCCTTGACGAGGCAAACGCGATAATGTTACAATAATTGCTCTATCTTTGTTCGATAAAAAGTGATTAGCAAAAAAACAATTAGTCAAAAAATCGGATTTTTGACATTTGATGACCTTTGGAGCCTAAACTATTGTCCTGATAAAAAATCCGAGGAAATGAAGTCGATTGCGAATTTCAATAGTTTTCGACTATTTTTTCCGTTTGTTCCTACCAATCATAGCTTCCGAGATATTTGGGTGTATGTGAAACGAAGTCTTAAAACTGGAAAATCTGACCTTTGATGACCTTTGGTGACATCAATATTGAAATTAGCTAAAAAATGACAGAAGTAACTTCGAATGTCCATGTTAAGAGCTTTTCAATATTTTTTGGTTTTTGTCTACGTCTCATAGAAGCCGAGTTCGAGGGGTGCCTACCCCCCTTGGTGGCTTCATTTTGTTAGGTTGGCGGGGCATAGGCCAGATGGCGGTGCCGATTTCTTATATTTTGTGCTCCGATTGTGTTATAGTAGATCGTGTGGTTGATTGCTGTACGGGGTGGGGGTGTTATCTCCCGGCACAGGCAGCTGACCTGCAAGGTGGCGTCAAGCACCGGTTGGGCGGCATATTTCCCAAGTGTATACAGCTAGTGGCCGAGCCCTACTCGCCAGCCAATAGCGTAAGGAGTAGACGGTTGATCACGTCACAACTGGCCTCATAGGAGCCTGGCTGGTGCTTGGCACAGCCCACAGGGGTGTATCCAGAAAAGTGTGCGTAGGGGTAGATCGCATCAAAATATACATACCCTTCAGGCTATAGCCTGAAAGGTAGGTATATAGCCTGAAGGGACTTAGGGACATGACCATCTAAAGAAGGCCTCGTCTTGACTTATGGTTCATATTGCAGCACTTCTCGTTCTCCAGGCAATCTTTAAAACCAGCACGGAGGAGTTTCTTCCGTTTCTAGGAAGGACACATATCCTGCAGTACCATTCTCCTAAATCCGCCACTGGCTTGAAACCCTACGCAAGTACTAACTGGGAAAAATCGTGAAGTGGTGAACTGACTATGTAAGATTTAGGTCAGTGGTTCCCAAACGGTGGGTCATGACCACATTTGGGGTAACGGAGCTATTCTGCAGGGGTAACGGAGGCATGTGAAGTTGAACCATAAATGTTAAGCTAAGACAGCTTTGATGCAGCCCTTGGCTAACAATAGCCGTTTTCACGATGGATTATTTTGCGTGAAATGTTTTAAAATATCTTAAGATGTTTTTTAATGTTTTAGTATGAAAGTTTTAGTATAATTATCCATTCCTTAACTACACAACTTTTGCAAGCGATTTTTGTCTTAAAATGTCTCTCAGAATTTTGTTATATGTTGGTAAGAATATAGTATGTTACAAAATTGCGATTTGGTGGTAATTAGCATGACAATTACGTATAGGTTAGTTGTGATCTTCACCTACTGATACTTTTCAGAACATCTCGAAACATTTTAATCACGGGCAAGCTATTGGTCGCTCAACAAAGCATCCTTCCCTTGGCTCATAATGGACTCGCCTCCAGCGAATCGTTTCTAGCGCATTAATGCGCCATGCGAAGGCAGACCTGTGATCTATGACGCTGCAGATTGAGTAAACTAATATGGCGGTATGCTTAACTGAACGAAATGGACTCTAGACACATATGTTCTTTAGAAACGGACAATTTTGTATCATAATCTTGTAATGAGCTCATTTAATGTTTCCATATAACTCTTGAATAATGATAATATCGCCTAAATCAGTAACTTTTTTTAATATATCATACACTAAAACTTTCATACTAAAACATTTCAAAAACATCTTAACCCTATTCCTGGAGGGATGAAAAGTATACGAATCTGTCGGGGGGGCTCATTCGCTCCCCCCTTCAGATCTCCGCTGCCATAAGAGCTAGAAACATGAAACTTGGTGTGTGACTTAGGTCGATAATGAACTCTATTTTGTCAAATTTTGGTGACCTTGGGTCATTATCTTCAAGGTCAAATGACGCCATGCAAAAATTATTTGTCAAACATGATATTTTCAAGGAAACCTTGCCATATCTCGGAAAACTAATGGCAGCTAGGAGGAATCCAAAAAATCACTTAAAGCGGGTTTAAGCTGGTCTTTTACCCGTAAGGCATCAGAAAAATTACTCGGGTCGATGGTTTGGACTGTTGAGGTCAAAATGTTAAAAAACCTTTTTAGCAATTTTTGTCTTTAATAACTTTTTTATCTAAGGTATATACAGCACTTATTTTGGTAAACAATCGTGTTTCTCTCGTCAATTGCGGTTCGAACATATCAACTTTGTCAAATCGAAATTTAATAAACTGCCCGGGTCAAGGTCAAGTTCAAGGTTCAAGGTGACGTAAGTCGGTCAAAATGCATTCAAAAAGACGCGTATTGAACGAAGACAAACATTTTGAGACCAATTTGTGAGTCTCTATGAATTTCCTGTCACGAGTATTGATTAAAATGTGTTGGTGACCTGAATGACCTTTCAAAAAGGTCATTTGACTAAAAAATTCATCCTTTTCATCGAAGAAGGGCCTAAGATGTACATGAATCTGAAATAATTGGATTGATGCAATGTATTAAACCATCCGTTTTTCATTTTTCACCATAATAGCTTATATTGGAAGAATAGCATTTGACCTTGAATCAGGTCATCAATATTAGATATCACCCTGAAAATTCAAACACATATTATTGGCAATGTTTTCTCTCACATATAATCCGGTTTTGTGAAACGTTCTTGAAAATAAAAACCTGACATTTTGTGAAAAATTAAGTTTTCAAAAAAAAATTGGATTTCAAAATTCAAATTTTGAAAATTTCGAGATAGCCATCCTGAAAAAAACAGTCCAATTCTCTACCGATTGGTCTGTTTTTTGCTAACAACTTTCTCTTCAGACAAACCAACTCTCCATGAGTGCTTAACCATGCAAAGATTTTGTGTCAAAACGGCCGAACACGCCCCCCTAAAAACTGTTCTGGATCCCCTCCTAATAATTTGATTTGGAAAAAAGTACACCATTCGATGCGCAATGAAATGTTAGGAAAAGCCAGCAAGTTTGAAGATTCTGAGTTGAGTAATGAATGACCCGTACGCGAAAAAACTCAAGGGGGGCCGATTCGCCCCCCCCCCGACAGTAATAGGGTTAAGATGTTTTAAAACATTTCGCGCAAAACAATCCATCGTGAAAACGGCTTATGTAACTTTTCGGTAAGCCTTGACGGCAACGAAACCCATAACTGAGAAATTGGTAAAGAATAGGGAATACATACATGTGCGCTCTCCGGTCTTTGTGTTTATTGCGAATGGAAGGGCTGGGAACCACTGATTTAGGTGTGTTCTATTGCCCTGGATTTAGGTACTGCTTATGGTATGGTATATGCTATGCTATGCTATGGTAAAATCTGTGCAGATCTGTGCTATAATTTTAGAGCATTAACTAATATTCAGTAGTTTTGTTCATGGACACAATGCGATTATTTCGCTTTCGCAATATCAAAGGTCATTTCTTTTAATTATTATTTTCGCACTGCCAACGCGGGCGCTGACGGCCGAGTGGTCTGAGGCGACAGCATTACGGTTTTGGCTTACTGGACGGTCACAGGCTCGAGTCTAGCTGCTGCACTCCACTAAACGCCATGATTATCAATGATTTTCTCGCATTATCGCTGGTTATGTTCTATTCAGGGGAGTAAAAGCAGCTTACCAGCTGCTTTGATATTCCCAAGCCTAGATTTGCCAATCTACACGGTCTCCGTAGGAAGGGGGCGTAAGCTCTAAGCTCGCTTGCCGCGTTCGTCCGCCGCCAGCTGGCAGGCGAGGGCGTGGCTTGGCGGCGGCGAACTGTGACACCATGATAGATGACGTCAGCGCACCAGGCTCGCGCTGATTGGCTGACAAGTGGGGCGTGGCCGCTAGCAGCATGCACTTGGGAAATATGCGGCCGGGCGCGGGTTAACCTTGCAGACTTTTTGGAAGCATTTCTTTCCGAAGAAAATTAACACGTTCGGCCTCCGAACGCGTCCAACGCTTCAACAAATACAAAATGTCCGAGGTTGCATCTTATGAACCGTTGCTAGAATGCGTCTTCAATTTGCACAGGCGTCCTCAGAACATGTAAGCATCTCATTTGACTGTTTTTGTTTAGACCGATTGAATAAAGGCTGAGATTGCTATGACGATTTTTGTATTCTGACTTTTGCCCACAAATATACAACTTTTGAACGCTTTGAGGGTGGGAAAACAGCATCTGATTTTGCTAAAAATTGGCAAGACCTCATTGCATGTGGAATGAAGTTTGATGAACATGTCTCGTCGTCGATAAACATATATGTATTTTGAAACACCCAAGTTTTCCGCTTCTCAACCACATGGGCAATATCACAGAACCTGGCACGTCTACTCAAATCAAAACAAAGCAATAAGTTTGACAGTTTTGAATCTCTCAGTTGGTTTCATCGATCTGCAGTATAAACTAGATTGAAACACAAAGAAAAACTGTAACACTGCCGAAATATTGCCGACGACTTTTATCGTTTATCGACAGTGATGGTCATTGTCCGCATGTTTAGTTTTTCATCAGATAGCATGACATGGGATAACAGTTGCATTGTTTGCTCATTGATTATTCGTCTTCGCACATGATCAGATTCGCAACTTCGAAGTAGGTCATATACATAGTTGCAAGTTCCAGTGATCGCAGGCTGGATATCGTTTGATGAGCATTCTCGTCGTCGATGTTATAAGTGACTACGCACGGGCCGAGTAGGTCAAAGGCGCAGCCAAAGATTTTTGCCTACTATACTGGATTTGCGGGCATAAAATAATATCATAAATTATATATAAGTGACTACGCAGTACGCACAGTACGAGTGTGTCAAAGGCTCGGCCAAGGATTTTCGCCTACCATACTGGATTTGCGTGCATGAAATAATCTTCTCTAATGTACTTGCTTAAATATGAAATATTCGCTTTTATCCCGTTATTAAGCGAAATATTCCATGCTGCCGCTGGTCTGGATTACATCAGCGTATACTGCTGTGTCGGTCTGGTCTGTGTGTCGTTCTTTTATCCAAAGTTGCAATTGATCCGGTCGCTAAGTGCATCACATCACAAGGCAGAGAGCATCACAGGGATGGACAAACGGGTAACATTTCCCCCGCGGCATCCGTGACGATATTTGACACCGGTGATGTTGTTGCCAGACTTGTGCCTGGATCCCGAAGTTGGATATTGGATCCAAGTGGATCTCTCCGAATAAAATATATCAGGATCTGGGATCTTTGTGAATCCCACGGCTTATTGTGTACCATGTGTACCATCTGGTGTCCCATGTGGATCCCGGGACACAGGAGACAGATATCCGGATCTCAGCTGGATCCCGGGATCCAGGCACATGTCTGGTTGTTTAACCCGTGCCCCGCACATGGGGTCTCCAGCCGAACGTGCCCCGCTGAGGGGGCAGATTTTGCCCCCTCGTTATCTACTGAACCAATAACCGCAGCCAGACGTGCAATGCGGCAATCGAAAGCTCGCAATGATACGCATTCAAAGCATACGCGAAATTTTCAAATTAAGGTCACATGTCAGGTCACGGTCAGGTAAGAGGTCAAAATTGAGATATTTTTGTTATCGGGGCATAGTTTTCATCCAAAGCCTTAGATTGATACTATTTTACACAAAGTACTCTAAAAGGTATAATGAATCTCCCGCATTAAGCAAAAGTTAAATTGCAAGCAAAAGTTAAGGTCAAGATTGGGTCACAAAAGGTCACTGTTTGAAAAAGGTCTACGAGTCATGCGATGTTTTATGGGTTGCTTTATACGTATAATTCGATGCGAGCCATTTGTACGACCTGACACCATAAAAGGTCAAAGTCAGGTCATATAAAGTCAAATTGTGAAATTGAATAATCTAAATAACAAATGCTCTTTCATAGTCCAGTTATGTCTCAGAAATATAGCCGTGACATTTGTTTGTCTACATCTGGTCAATAACAGTAAAAAGGTAATAAAAAACATCATGAGTTGCTTATACTCGGGGAGTCATAAGTAGGTAAAAAATAAAGATATTACTTTTAAATTTGGTTTAGGTATCATCCATACTTTGTTCCCTCACTTATATTCAAGATTTTATTAAACTTTGGTTTGTGAGAAAGTTTCTGATTTATTTTTATTTTTAGGCGTCAATTATCTTTTTGTAATCCGGGATTACAATGCTGAAGACAACGTAATTGCTTACGTTTTGTTGATTTCAAGTTTTGATTTGCTTCAAACCTCGATTTTCTACGATTGTTCAAACATTTATCATTTTTCCACCAAAAACGTCATTAAAAGGTCATTTCCTCCCAAAGTACCACCGCATCAATTTCATCTAAATTTATTGAGCAGGCGTAGAGTTGATGGAGAATAAGGTACTGCTGGTTTTACGTTGATATCTGCCATAGTTTTTTAGTTATTGAGAAAATCCGGGAGGGGCAGATTATGCCCCCAAGCGGGGTGCGGGTTAAGTGGCTGAAGTTTTTTCGGTGTACATTGTATATTTGTTTATTAAAAAAATGGAGGCTACAGCTAAGAGTTAAGCAATCTAAATCCTAGTAGAAACTCAAATTGAGGATAGGTTAGGTTATGACAGAGCGGTTGTGCCTACAATAATTTTCGTAAAACGACACCCTTGGGGCTGACAGACATGATCGACAGAACCGCATTGCCACTCGGCATCAGAACGTGCTGCATGTGTTGCTGTGGCCGCTGACTGTCAGCGTTGTTTTCACAGCCGACAGTGCCGCCATTTGTCCTCGGCCCGACCACAGAACGAGCGGTCTCGTTCCCGACCCACCGCTATAACGAGCGATTGTCCGAGATTTTACTGGCTCTCCCAATTGTTTCATGGTTTACAACAGCGGCGCGGTCGGCGAGTGAGTGGAGTACGAAGCAGGACGGTATGTGGGAGCATCCCTCGCGACCGGAGAAAGCACTAATGATGCCGCAATTTCGCACCCTTGATAAGGCGTCCACATGCCTGAGATAGAAGCGATTTGAAAAACGACCCGCTAACCTAAAATCACTGGCTTAGATGATATGGTATTACTAGATAGGCTTGTGCATCGCCAACTTCCTTCTGTTTTTCATATCCACCGAATAACGAAGCTTCACGTTTCATAGTTATTAGTTTGAGAGGTATTCGATATAGCCATATCTGAGCTCCATATGACACAAAGCGCGGCAGCGTGGAGTTATTAAGAGTTATGTTACGGCCATATCGGCGCCCAATATGCCTGAGAGCGCGGCAGCGAGTCTGGAGAGCCAGCTTAGCTCTGACTGCCGGAGATATTCAGCCCCTCTGCCCACCGCACCGGCCCTCGAAGGTGGCATCGTCACATCCACCACTGCAATCTTGCACGTATCACAGGCTCAGTGTCTGTCGTGGTGTGACGTGAGACGTGGACGGCGTGTGTTGAGTGATGGGAGTGTGTGATGGTGTGTGGGAAGGGTGTGACTGTGAGTGTGTTGAGTGAGGGAGTGTGTGACTGTGTGTGAAGGAGTGTGTGACTGTGAGACTGTGCGTGTGTTGAGTGAGTGAGTGTGTGACTGTGTGTGAAGGAGTGTGTGACTGTGAGACTGTGCGTGTGTTGAGTGAGGGAGTGTGTGACTGTGTGTGTGTATTTCGGTCGGCGTCGGCTCTATTCCTGGTACCGGTGTCGGGAGGGGACGCCGGCTGGGGCCGCAGTTCCGGCCAGCTCGTCAGCCTCCACAGACACCAGCCAGCTTCCCGTTGATGGATGGTGTCGATGACGCGTCTGGTGGTGGTGGTTCGTTAGGCGGCCGTCTCCCGCTCCCCTCCCTCCTCCCGCCCCCTCACAGGCCCAGCCAGCTGAAAGCACCCTCATTCACCGCTAACGGCCCTGGTGCAGACGAGAACCGGGATGAGAGCGGCATGCTCCACCGCCGTGTTGTTAATGGTTTCATACTTAGATAATAAATCAAAGCAAATACAAGATCACGTATATCAGGGTGACAGTTATTTTCCGAAATTTGGAATTTGTACTGGGACGCCCCCGCAAAATGTGATGCTTTTAACAAAAACATTACCTGTAAAATTATTTCGAAACATATTAATATTTAGAGGTAGCACAATGGCTTCAAAGATTGCAAGGTCCCTCCATTAGCCCGCCATAGACTCTGGGGCGTTTAATGCCACCCTGATGAATTTTCGTAATAACTCAACCACCGATAGCTATATCAACGTGCAACTTCGGGTACCTTCTTCTACATCGATTTAACGTCTTTTGGAAACAATGAAACAATTTCGTTGACAAAATCGAGTTGAAGCGAATTAAGTGATTTTTGTGGTCATTTTCCCCAAAAAAATAGTTGATTTGTTTATTTTTCTAGGGGTGTAAAACTCAAATTTGCAAAAATCCAAGACACCCATGTTCTATCCCTTGCTATTTGCTATCGTTTGACGTTTTTTATTTTATTTTCATCAAAATATGGGATTTGTACGGTCTGTTAACGTTTGACTGATTTTGGTGTAAAACTCGTGAGTAGTGACGTCACTAAATTCGCTATAACTCGAATTTCGCTCGACAAAATTGCTTTATTGTTTGACAAAAGACATTAAATTGATGAAGGAGAAGGTAACCGAAGTTTCACGTTGATAGCTATCGGTTGTTGAGTTATTACGAAAATTCATCAAGGGGGCGTTTAACACCTCAAAGTCAAATGGCGGGCTGATGAAGGGGTTACAATTAATGGGCGCCTTAAAAACCCTTCTTTCCAACTTGTTTCACTCAACTCATTGTTTCTTACTCTTTCTCAAGCCTAAAACAACCTCATTCACAACTTCTTATATATTCCAGCTTAAAGTCCCTCACTTATTACTTTAAGTCCCTCACTTCTCACTTAAAACCCTCATTTCTCCCTTTCACCGTGTATATGCAATGTATCACTGGCTGATCTAGGATTTAGTTTTTGGCGCCATGGGGGCATCACCCCGAAAAAGATCACAATTCAAAAAACTCATCGGATTCTGCTCCTTTATGCGTTGCTAGACGTTTTAAGATAAACTTTCCTTAGAAAAAGTTGCGTAGCTCTCCTTCTAGATCAGGAAATGTGTAAATTTGTGCCAATTTCAGGCGGTTTGGCGGGGCATTTGCCCCTGATGCCCCCCCCCCCCCTGGATCCGCCAGTGTAATGTATGGGCCGGGCGGTGCAGCTGGTTTGATGACGTCACTGGTGCATGACAAAATATTTGTCCGCAAATCTCGTCTGCAACCTTCTGGATGGATCCTAATCGAACCTTACCTAACATTTATAATACATCGCTGCTGATGGAAATTCGAACCTAACCCCTGGGGCTGGGTGGAGATTGGTTCCACTTAACTTTCCCATGAGACACCAGTGACGTCACCAATGCTCGATGCTTGTAACGCTAACATCAAAACAACTACAAAAATGTAAATGAGGGTTAAAAGTTGGGCCTGAGGTGAAAGAGTTTGTCTTTGCGTTAAGTTGCTATTGAGGGAATTCAAGTTGTAAATGAGGGTCAAAAAGGTGGCGAAAGTATTATTCACCCTAATGAAGTAATATTTGATGACGTCACTGGTTTGATTGTAATCTTTGAAACCATTGCGCTACCTCTAAATATTAATATTTTTATAAATAATTGTACATATGATGGTTTGTTAGTTGTATCACATTTTCCACGGGCGTCCCAATACAAATTCCAAATTTCGCAAAATAAGTGACACCCTAATTCAGACGGAGTGAGTGAGGCCGCGAAGCGGTCTCACTAACGTAGTCTTACAGATGGGCCCAAATCCGACTTCATCGTGCTTGCTTGCTTGCTCGC
>VOPJ01011689.1:0-16690 GCA_014673585.1 Semibalanus balanoides
AGATGAGTCAGATGGTCTTAGGAGTGGAGGCGACTCCAGTGAATAATCTATTTCCTCCTCTGGGGACGAGGAACCTCGACACTGAACAGTTGACAGTCATTGATCGCATAACAATGCCACTTATTGTTTTATGCAGACATGTGCATGGATCTGAAGAAGGATCTATGATCCCAGAGGATCTCTCGACAAAACGTAATGTTGGATCTATGATCACACCGGATCCTTCGACAAAATACAACAGTGGATCCATCGATTAAATTTGGCAACGGATCTTGGATCCCGTAATAAGCAATGAAAATGGAGCTGATGCTATCGGATCTCGGATCCGACAGGACCCGACTTATAAATGATGCCATAATTATAGTATTCATTGACAAAATATAACTAAAGGCATACGCCCATGCCCTATGCTGGTTCCATTTACATCGAATTAAAATGTACTGACAATTACTTAAAGTATGGGTTACGAAAATACATATCTGTATAATGGCGGGACTGGGATCCCATTGCAAAATGGTACCTACGATCTCGGATCCCGGTGGATCCGTCGACCTATGTTGAAGACGGATCTAAGATCCCAGTGGATTCATCGACAAATTGTAAATGTAGATCTATGAACCAAGTGGATCCAGGATCCAGATCCCAGAGATCAGATCCCGGGATCCGTTTTCGGGATCCGAGCACATGTCTAGTTTGATCCATTTAACATTAGACAAGGGAAGAGAGTTAATGCTGCTTTATTATACTTTATTATAATTAATCTGACGATACTTTTAAATCGAAATATTCACTTAACAATGGACCCATCGACAAATTGTAAAGGTTGATCTATGATCAAAGTGGACCCGGGATCCAGATCCCAGAGATCAGATCCCGGGATTCGTTTTCGGGATCCAAGCACAATTCTAGTTTGATCCAATTAACATAAGACAAGGGAAGAGAGTTAATGCTGCTATATTTCAATTAATCTGACGATACTTTAAAATCGAAATATTCGCTGAACTTCCACCAGCAGTGAAGGAAATATTACAAGTTTCAGTTTATTTTTACAAAGTAATATTTCCTGTTTTAAAAAGTGACAAGCAAAATCAACCAAATTTCATCCGGTAATGATAAGTTCTAAAGTAATTGAATCTGATCTACAAGACACTGGTTACTATGTTATGTGGTGTATCGGGAAAGAAGGGAAAACTGTGATCGCTAGCCCGAACTTACATTTACCATGATGCATCTTTGTTAGTTTTGTTCCCCCACACCTCAGCAAAATATAATATTTATATTATTAAGGCATCAGTTACCACAATTTGGGCTACAAGTCTAGGGCAACGGAGTCGACATAATTTTAGAAAATCCGACTCAGACCTGAAAAAATACTCCGACTCCGACTCCAACTGCGACTTTGGCCTATATCCGTTCTCCAACCGCATGCAAGCAAGCAATATCTGAAATGCCATCAACTTTTCTCCCGTTTGTCGTTATTCCTAGCAGAATGGAGAACAATGCTACGCCGCCCGAGCACGGGCGTGCCATGCCGGCCCAGTCTCGTCCAGCCCAGTCGCGCTCGCCTGCAGGCGGCGGAACCCGCGAAACTGGCACCGAGCGGCGAGCGCAGCCAGCCGCCACCGGCCCAGCTCACAGGCAGCCGGACTTCGAGACACTACTGATCCCAGATCGACTGCGCTGTCTTAACTCTTACCACAGGGTGGCACCCCCTGTATCCCGACCCGGGCCGCCATTTTAGAGTGTTGTTCAGTTAAGTGGAGGTAGTGCGTGCGGTGTGTTGGAGATTGTTGGGGTTGCAATCCCTGACCAGTATCTCGGCAACCAAGAGTCGCATGGATATGGGACAGACATATCCGACATATGTGTAGAGAAATGATCGGCCCGAATCATGCACCTAGACAAATTATTTAATGTTTTCGATACAAACTATACAGCTGTAAAGCGCAATCAAATCCGTCCAGTACCCTCCCAAAACGTAATAATTATGACAAACATGAAGCTTTAAATGGCAAGTTTAATATAAATGCGTCCAACCCCTCCATTCATAACACACGCCTTTCCTCAGCCGGCGCGGGTGGGTTTAACACCCCAATATGGCGGCCGGCCGCAACCGCGCTTAGGCACCCTTGCCCCTTCCAGTTATATAGAGTTCAGTGTGTCTTACAGCTGGCCAGTCATTGCGCCACTCTCTAGCGCAGGCTCGCCTCCGGGAACAAAGTCTTCCAGTCAGAAGTGCTGATTTTCCAAAAGTATTTTAGGGTACTCAAGGGCGGATGTAAGGGGCACCGTGCCATGCCCCAACAAGATCGAGAGAGGTCATTTGAGGCGACCAGCACTGTTTTGTCAATAACTCTTGATAGCATAAAATGAAGATAAGAACTTGAGACCAGGTGCCGATGTGTAATATATGTCTCGTCGAGACGCGTCCGACATAGCACAGCATGGCATAGGTATCTGATTCACAACATGACCTTTAATTACCTTGACCTAAGGTAAAATGTGGAATTTGACTTAGGTAACATGGTCATCATGGTATGATTCGAATCTCATTGACGAAACGAGCACGATGTCATAACATGGGCGCCGTGTGAAAACAAGAGTCGGTGCGTCCAAACCCCAATCATCATCAGATGACGTAAAATGACTGCCAAAATGAAGAATGATCGCATTTTTACTGAAGCTAAGAAAAAAATAACTGCAAATTGGCAAAAAGTCCACTCGGACTCCAGACGAAGTCGAAGCCAGTAAAATTTTAGCGACTCCGACTCCGACTCCAGCTAAAACTGCCGACTCCGACCGACTCCGACCCCGACCGACTCCGACTCCGACCGACTCGGACTCCAACTTAAGCCGGCCGCACACTGCGCCATTCGGTTGCAATATCGCCGCGACTCTACCAGCGACACGGCCAAAACACGAACACGGCCAAACAAATCGTGTTTTCTAATGCAATTAACGTATTTGGGAGTTGCGGTACGACACCCAGATGTCAAAATTTTGAGGAGTGGTCCAATCCCTGGGAAGTGTCCGCGAATGAATCGCGGCGATATCGCGGCCGAATGGCCTAGTGTGCGGCCGGCTTTAGACTCTGACTCCGCCCTCCGCAGCCCTGGCGGCAACCCTTACGACAAATCAGCTGTTTTGCGTTTACAGCTCCACTGAAGCGGTTCTCTCCACTCGAGACTCAGCAGCTTTGAGACGCTGACTTCAGCAATCCGAGCGAGTCTGGCCCTATACACGCTGTGTCGCTGATCCTTCGCAGATTGTGCCACTGAGGAGGCGAAGGAATACGAAGAGAAGACCAGTATGGCGGGGCTAGCCTCCGCTGGTCTCGCCCAAACTTCTGGGTGACAACTGACGACTCTGGCGGATAGTGTGCCGACGTGGCTGGGAGGGCAGCTCTGTCCCAGCTGACGACTCTGGCAGGATAGTGTGCCGACGTGGCTGGGAGGGCAGCTCTGCCCAGCTGTGGAGGGCAGCTCTGTTCCCGGCTGAACGAACTCTGGCGGATAGTGTACCGACGTGGCTGGGAGGGCAGCTCTAGCCCAAGCTGGGAGGGCAGCCTCCTTTCCCAGCTGAACGACTCTGGCGGATAGTGTACCGACGTGGTCTGGGAGGGCAGCTCTGGCCCCAGCTGGGCAGAGCTTGCCCTCCCAGCCACGTCGGCACATATCCGCCAGAGTGTCGTCAAGCCGGGCCAGCAGCTGCCTCCAGCCAGCGTGCGGTAAACATATCCGCCAGAGTCGTTGCTGGGGCAGAGCTGCCTTCCACAGCTGGGAACAGAAGCTTGCCCCCTCCAGCCCACGTCGGTACCACTATCCCGCCAGAGTCGTCCAGCTGGGCTGAGCTGCCTCTACACCAGCCACGTCGGCACACTATGCCGCCAGAGTCGTCAGCTGGGGAAAGAGCTGCCCCTCACCAGCTGGCCAGAGCTGCGCCTCCAGCCACGTCGGTACACTATCCGCCGAGCGTCCGTCAGGGTGGGAAAGAGCGCCCTCCAGCTTGGCTGAAGCTGCCCTCCCAGCCACGTCGGATACACTATCCGCCAGAGTCGTCAGCCGGGACAGAGCTGCCCTCCCACTCGACCGGGCTGGGGAACAGTAGCTGCCCTCCCAGCCACGTCCGGCCACAACTATCCGCCAGAGTCGTCAGCTGGGACAGAGCTGCCCTCCCAGCTGGGGTGATGGCCCCAGAGCTGCCCCTCCAGCCACGTCGGCAGCACTATCCGCCAGAGTCGTCAGTTGTCACCCAGAAGTTTGAGGCGAGGACCAGCGGAGGCTGGCCCAGCATACTTGGTCTTCTCTCCCTTATTCCTTCGTCTCCTCAGTGGGACATTCTGCGAAGGATCAGCGAACACGCGTGTATAATGTATAGTGGGCAAACTCGCTCGGATTGCTGAAGTTCGCGTCTTCATAGTGTTGAGTTCGAGTGGAGAGAACCGTTTCAGTGGAGCTGTTAACGCAAAACAGCTGATTTGTCGTAAGGGTTGCCGTCAGGCTGCGGAGTGCGGGGCAGGAGTCCCTAAAGGAGCCGGCCGCAACGACTAGGCGATAAGTCGGGCGTGACAGATATCGCGCGGATTCATTCGCGGACACTTCCCAGGGATTGGACGCACTCCTCAAAATATTTTGGACATCCTGGGTGTCGTACGCGCAACCCAAATACGTTTAATTGCATTAGAAAACACGATTTGTTTGGCCGTGTTCGTGTTTTTGGCCGTGTCGCTGTATGTAGGCGAGTATTGCAACCCGAATGGCGCAGTGTGGCTGGCCGGCTTAAGTTGGAAGTCCCGAGTCGTCGGAGTCGGAAGTCGAGTCGGGGTCGGAGTCGGTCGGAGTCCGGAGTTTTGCGGAAGTCGGAGTTCGGAGTCGCTAACAATTTTACTGCTTCGACCTTCGTCTGGAGCGAGTGGACTTTTTTGGCCAATTTGCAGTTATTTTTTTCTTAGCTTCAGTAAAAATGCGATCATTCTTCATTTTGCAGTCATTTTAACGTCATCTGATGATGATTGGGGTTTGGAAGGCACCGACTCTTGTTTTTCATCAACAGACGGCCATGTTATGAACATCGTGCTCGTTTCCGTCAATGAGATTCGAATCAATACCATGATAACAAATGTTACCTAAGTCAAAATTCCACAATTTTAACCTTAGGTCCAAGGAATTTAAAGGTCAGTTTGTGAATCAGAAGTACCTATGCCATGCTGTGCTATGTCGGACGCGTCTCGACGAGACATATATTACACAATCGGCATACCTGGTCTCAAGTTCTTATCTTCATTTTATGCTATCAAGAGTTATTGACAAAACAGTGCTGGTCGCCTCAAATGACCTCTCTCGATCTTGTTGGGGCATGGCACGGTGCCCCTTACATCCGCCCTTGAGTACCCTAAAATACTTTTGGAAAATCAGCACTTCTGACTGGAAGACTTTGTTCCCGGAGGCGAGCCTGCGCTAGAGAGTGGCGCAATGACTGGCCAGCTGTAAGACACACTGAACTCTATATAACTGGAAGGGGCAAGGGTGCCTAAGCGCGGTTGCGGCCGGCCGCCATATTGGGGTGTTAAACCCACCCGCGCCGGCTGAGGAAAGGCGTGTGTTATGAATGGAGGGGTTGGACGCATTTATATTAAACTTGCCATTTAAAGCTTCATGTTTGTCATAATTATTACGTTTTGGGAGGGTACTGGACGGATTTGATTGCGCTTTACAGCTGTATAGTTTGTATCGAAAACATTAAATAATTTGTCTAGGTGCATGATTCGGGCCGATCATTTCTCTACACATATGTCGGATATGTCTGTCCCATATCCATGCGACTCTTGGTTGCCGAGATACTGGTCAGGGATTGCAACCCCAACAATCTCCAACACACCGCACGCACTACCTCCACTTAACTGAACAACACTCTAAAATGGCGGCCCGGGTCGGGATACAGGGGGTGCCACCCTGTGGTAAGAGTTAAGACAGCGCAGTCGATCTGGGATCAGTAGTGCTCGAAGTCCGGCTGCCTGTGAAGCTGGGCCGGTGGCGGCTGGCTGCGCTCGCCGCTCGGTGCCCAGTTTCGCGGTTCCGCCGCCTGCAGGCGAGCGCGACTGGGCTGGACGAGACTGGGCCGGCATGGCAACGCCCGGTGCTCGGCGGCGTGCATTTGTTTCTCGCATTCTGCTAGGAAATTAACGAAAACGGGAGAAAAGTTGATGGCATTTCAAGATATTGCTTGCTTGCAAGGCCGGTTGGAGAACGAATATAGGCCGAAGTCGCAGTGAGTCGGGAGTCGGAGTTTTTTTTCAGGTCTGAGTCGGATTTTCTAAAATTATGTCGACTCGTTGCCCTAGACTTGTAGCCCAAATTGTGGTAAACTGATGCCTTAATTAATATAATATTATATTTTTGCTGAGGTGTGGGGGGAGCAAAACTAACAAAGAATGCATCATTGGTAAATTGTAAGTTGCGGGCTAGCGATCACAGTTTTCCCTTCTTTCCCCGAGTAACAACCACATAACATAGTACATCCAGTGTCTTTGTATGATCAGATTCAATTACTTTAAGAACTTATCATTACCGATGAAATTTGGGTTTTGATTTTGCTTTTTTCACTTTTTAAAAACAGGAAATATTACTTTGTAAATAAACTGAAAACTTGTAATATTTCCTTCACTGCTGGTGGATAGTTCAGCGATATTTCGATTTAAAAGTTATCGTCAGATTAATTGAAATATAGCAGCATTAACTCTCTTCCCTTGTCTTATGTTAATTGATCACTAGAATTGTGCTCGGATCCCGAACAAGATCGCCGGATCTGAAATCTCTGGGATCTGGAATCCCGGGCTCGCACTTTGATCATAGATCAACCTTTACAATTGTCGATGGGTCCATTGTTAAAGGGAGTGGGTGCCTACTCACATCTGGTCATATGGAGTTGTTTGCACTAGTCTGTAGAACATATTTTTTCTGAATTTAGCATGTACTTCATTTCCGCCAGAATCAACTTTAAGTTGCTGAGATATTCCAAATCGCCATCACATTCTGGCAGAATATTAATTATCAACTAGTCGCCAAGAGAGCTTTTCGCCACTAGAAGCATTGCTCTTAAATTACAACGCTAGCATATATTGGTTAGCTCTGGCCCAGTGCGCCAAATATTTTGATTTTACATTAAGAATTTAAATCATTAGTTATTTATATAGTTTATTAATTTAATTTTAAGCTTTATATTAACCAATTTTATTAAATTTACGATTATAAAAAACAACCGTTAAGTATATTTTATTTATATAATTTCTTTATTATAACATTTAATGCTGTTAATTTATATGTTATTAGTTTTTAAAAATTATTGAAAAAATTTAATAAATTATTTTAAATTAGCCATATTTAATGGGCCAAATTGATAGAGTTAATTAATAGTTTTAAATTAATAACCTTTAGAAATTTATTTTAGTTATATTTTTTTTAAATTTTTATTTTTAATATTTTTTTTATTTTTGGCAAATTTTTTTATATGAATGTTTAATCAAGAGATAATTTATAACATTATCTGTATAGAAATCCTGTTAACATTACAATATTTATTATTATTTTTTTTAATTTTTGTTTAATAATTAAGTTTTAATATGACATATTATTGTATGTTTAGAATATTTTGATTTTATTTTTTAATAAATCAATTTTTAAATTAAAAATTTAAATTTTTTAATTAATAAAATATGATTTAAAGTTTTTTTAAGGAATAATTCATCATGCTTTAATAGGTACATTTTCGCTACTCATTCTCTGTTTTTATAGTGACGATCGTTTTGGAGTTTTGTTAAACAACATGCAAAAACCAGATAATAAGTAAAAATTCAACTAAAGGGCTCCAGATACGTGAATTTTTATCGTAACAAATAATCAAAGCAGTTAGCTTCTTACCCGTAATAAAAATAATATTTGACAATTTCAAAAGAGTAGGCACACTCCCTTAAGTGAATATTTCGATTAAAGTATCGTCAGATTAATTATATAAAGTATATAAATGCAGCATTAACTCTCTTCCCTTGTCTAAATGTTAAATGGATCAACCTAGACATGTGTTCGAATCCCGGAAAAACGGATCCGGGATCTGATCTTCTGGGATCTGGATTTCCTGGATCACTTGGTTCATAGATATACATTTACAATTTGTCGATGAATCCACTGGATCTAGATCCGCCTTCAACATAGAGTGACGGATCCACAGCGGGATCCGAGATCGTAGGTTAACACTTGCAATGGGATCCCAGTCCCGCCAATTATAACAGATATGTATTTTGTAACCCATACTTTAATGTAATTGTTTTCAGTACATTTAATTCGATGTAAAATGGAACCAAGCAATGGGGCATGGGCGTATGCCTTTTAGTTATATTTTGTAATGAATACTATATTATGGCATCATTTATAGTCGGGTCCTGGTCGGATCCGAGATCCGACAATAAGTACATCAGCTCCATTTTGCAAATTGCTTATTTACGGGATGCCCAAAGAATCCGTTGCAAATTTATCGATGGTCCCTGTTGTATTTTGTCGAAAGGATCCGGTTTGATCATAGATCCAACATTTTACGTTTTTTATCGAAGAGATCTCTGGGGATCATAGATCCTTCTTCAGATCCATGCAATGTCTGCATAAAACAATAAAAGTGGCGATTGTTATGCGATCAATGACTGTCAACTGTTCAGGTGTCGAGGTTCTCTCGTCCCCAGAGGATGGAAATAGAATTATTCACTGGAGTTCGCCTCCACTCCTAAGACCAATCTTGACTCATCTGTAATGAAACTGGAGAGGGAGGGAGGGGAGGGTGTGTCCGCCAAGAGAAGCACTCTCGGATTCGTCCGTTTACCGGAGTTTTCAACAGTTTACGGCCGCGGTGCGGACGTGGCCGTTTATTTGGGCCTTGCCACGCTGGAGTGGAGAGATTGATGCATTGTTCCAGGATGCGGTGCGGCCGGTTCGCGCCGGGTGGGCTGCCACAATGGCCGGCAGCCGAGCCGCTCCTCTCGACGCCCGAGCCAGCCAGCCAGAGCGAGAGAAGCGGCCTCGCTTCCAGCCAGCCATCGCCGGCCGAATGAACATTTGTTTATCGATGGCGTTCCGATATGCCTCGAAATAGCCTTGCAACCAGTAGCACAGCACAGCACAGGCTCACAGCACAGCACAGCACAGCACAGCACAGCACAGCACAGCACAGCACAGCACAGCACAGCACAGCACAGGCTCACAGCACAGCACGAGCTGTGATGACTGTGGGCTGTGGAGAGCACCAGACACCATCCAGCAAAGTTACACAACCCAACAATCGTTTTGACAAAGGACGAAAGGGACAGGGCAACGTATCATGTAGCTGTATGCCCATTTTGTCCACGATGTAAGGTGTATGGGTGCTGTGCACTGTGTAGTGTGCACCCTGCTCCTATCTGCCGGTGTATGGGTGCTGTACAGTGTGCACCGGGCCTCTGTTGCCGGTGTATGGGTACTGTACAGTGTGCAGTGTGTACCGGCCTCTGTTGCCGGTGTATGGTGCTGTAGCAGTGTGCACCGGGCCTCTGTTGCCGGTGTATGGGTACTGTACAGTGTGCAGTGTGCACCGGGCCTCTGTTGCCGGTGTATGGGTACTGTACAGTGTGCAGTGTGTACCGGGCCTCTGTTGCCGGTGTATGGGTTCTGTACAGTGTGCACCGGGCTTGCTTGTTGCCGGGTGTATGGGTGCTGTACAGTGTGCACCGGGCCTCTTGTTGCCGTGTAATCGGGATAATGTACGCTGTGCCCGGCCTCTGTTGCCCAGGATGGATATGGCGTACCTGTACAGTGTCATGTGTTCCGCACGGGACACTCTGTCTGCCGCACAGAGTACTTGGGGTTCTGGTCAACAGTGGTGCACACCAGGAGTGGCTTAATCTCTTGCCAGAAGGTGTTAACTCCGGGTGGCTATGTACACACAAAACCGTGTCGCGAGTGTGCCCACCAGCTTAAAGGCACGAGACCAACTGAATCTAGTTCGCACCCGGGCGTATATGAAGGTGTATGCGCTGCTATTCAGGTGCCGATGGTCAGCCTATAGCACGGCTCATCTGTACAGCGGCCATACGAATGAATTCTTTATGTTGCATACATAAACAGGCGGTGTATGTGGGGTGCTCATACAGAGGTCCACCCAGCGTGGGCCACAAACACCATGTACCGAGAACTCCATAGCACGGTGCCCTGCTGTTGCCGGGTGGTAGGATCAGGGTTACCTAGAGGCCGTAACACGTGTGCACGGTACCACAGGGCAACTACATTCTGTTGCCGGTGTACACACTCACACATGTATGGGTAAACTCAGTAACCCATAGTAACAGGTGTGCACACGTGTGAAGATGCGTAACCGATTCGTTGACGCGCGCGGGCCTCACTAGCTTGGAGCACGCCGTGGGTGCTCTACGGGTACTCGTGTACAGTACTGAGTCAACGCTGTGCATACCCTGCTCCTATCTGCCGGTGTATGGGTGGCCTCGTCTCGGCGGGGGACTCCAGCTCGTAAATCACGCTCCGTGTGATTCAGCAACACGAGGCGTCACCCAGAGGCGCAGAGACAACATCTGGCCTGTGAGCTTCCGCCCAGCTACTGTGCCACTGCCAAACCGGACCAGCTAACTGTGTCGCCGCACCAGAGGCAGCCATTCCTCCCTGCCACACCGGACAGCTACTGTGTCCGCCGCACAGAAGGCAGCCCCTTCCTCCCTGCCACACCGGACAGCTACTGTGTTCGCCGCAACAGAGGCACCATTCCCCCTGCCAACACCGGACAGCTACTGTGTCGCCGCACAGAGGCCAGCCCTTCCGCCCGCCGGTGGTGGCACAACCTTCCGAACAGTATGAGCAAGTTCTCCGCGGAAACTAGCAGCCTGGGTACTACTAAATGGATCTCAGACCACGTGAGACCCCGTTTTTTTTTGGGGCGATAATTTGTTTAAGTAAATTGGCCGAATCCGAATCAAATTTCGCACAGTCTTTTTCAGCCCAGGCGCTTTTTTTCTGTCCGTATAGTCTGTTAACAAAAAATCAAAGCTTATGATGCTTACAATCGACTCGTAACATTACGAGCTGCTCGGTAAACCAATTCCCAGTGACCCCACAGTAGAGGCTACCGTGACGTAGGATGTGAGTTGTGACCTCACAGCACGTGACTACCGACGATGATGACGATAAGACAAGCAACGTGCTTTTGAGGTCACAACCTACGTCACGGTAGCCTCTACTGTGGGAATGGGTCTACCGAACAGATTTTAACGTTACGAGTCAATGACAAGTACCATAAGTTTTGATTTTTTGTTAACAGTTTATGGAGGCAGAAATCGGCGCCTGGGCTTAAATAGACTTTACGAAAATTGGATTCGGATTCGACCATTTCTTAACAAATTGTCGCCGAAAACGGGTTGCAATTACAAGGGGTCTCACGCGGTCTGAAATCCATAGTAGGTGTTCAGGAGTGTCGATTTCTGAAAATGATTGGGGGCCCCAATTCTAACTTTGTAGATTATAATTAGATTATTACCATGCAACACCATATGCCTAATGTTAAAAATTTGAAATTATTCGGGGGCCCGGGCCCCCTCCCCCAATAGTATACAAATCGAGACCGGTGCCAAGGCCGTATATTTAGCAGGCGTTCCACAACCAATGATGACAGCGATCGGTCGTCTGCTTATGGTTAAATCAATGCCAGATATTGTTTAAACTTGCTGCCTGGTCTTCATTGCGACAGATGCATACGTACTACGTAGCATGGGTTACCAACTGAGTTGAGAGCATGTTAAGTTGTTATTTCAAATGAGACTCGGCTCGGCTATGTCAAATAGGCTTGGAAATGTGTACAAGATTTGTTAAAGGAATAGGTCACCTTTAATGGGGTTTGAACTGAGGTAGCAGATTTGTAGAACAAATCGAAACATGGGCTGTCGTGACATAAAATTACCTCGCTACCCTAAGTTATTTAAACACAGGACTAGCGACCCCTTTTTAGAAGGATACATTTTGGGCGGTTTCGGGGCACGAAAGACTGCCCCGTGACCCAAAACCGCCGCGAAACTTCTTGTAAAAGGGGCCCACTAGTCTTGTTTCGAAGTTAACTTAGAGTTTATTAGAGTTAGTTAGAAGTTAATCGAAGTTTCTACTACCGCCGAAGTTTAGGGTGAAATTAAACTTTGTCTCTTAAAAGGGCCCACTACATCTGTTTAACCCCCTCAAATTAAAATAAGCCGGACTTTACATTAAAAATCAAGGGAAATTCAAATTCCAAACAAGGGAAAATTCAAATCCAAAACAAACGCACGGAAGTTCAAATTAAAACAAGGGAAGGTTTGAATTAATGAGGGAATTTCGAATTAAAACAAGGGAATTTTTCCATCTTCGGAAGTGCTTGTGCAAGGACCATATATATATTTATGGATTGTTTATTTTTACTGACCTCTTCCTTGATATAATTAAACATACTTTTTTCAGAATATATTTTTACAAAAACAAATAATTAATTTTGGATCACGGATTTTTCTCGAATGCCTTAAGTTTAAATTCAAATATTCAAAATTAAATTAAGTGAAAATTCAAATTTTTCATCAATGATTTGAATTTAAACTTAAGATTCGAGAAAGATCCGTGGATCGAAAATTCCATCTATTTGTTTTGTAAAAAATATATCATTTTGAAAAAAGTATTTTTAATATATCAAGGAGAGGTCAGTTAAAAATAACAATCCATAAGGGAATTTTTAATTCAAATGGAATGATAACACTGAATGTAAAGAGGTCGCTGTGGTCAACATCTGTTTTATGTACGTTGCTATTAGGTGTACACCGTTGATATCCGATTAACTTGTCCGCAGGAATGCACACAATGATAGTACCTATTTATATTACGCAAGATTTACGCCCCTCCCCAAAAAATGTAAATAAAGAAATAGAATAACGCAGTGCGTGGCTGATGGATTATAACCGGTCATCTTCTTTCACTTGGCATTTACTCGTAATGATATACCTAAATTATATTGAGAGAGAAGTCGACTAAGAAGTTAGAGAAGTTTGCTTTATATATTTGTATGGTATCAGAATGGATTTGATGGTATCCTGTTTAATGGTAACTTGGTATCAGAATAGATTGTATTGTTGTTTGTCTACTAAATTTATGAGAAACCAGCAGTTGATCAAAATTGCGGACCAAGGCTGCACAATTATCATTATCTCTGCATTTTATTTATAATTTCTTTCATTTTCATTTCAACTTCCCTCGTTTAATTTTAACTTCCCTTGTTTTAATATGAACTTCCCTCGTGTATTTTGAACTTTCCTTGTTTTAATTTGAACTTCCCTTCTTTTTAACGATGTGGTTATGTAAGGCATCGGAATAGTTCGTACTTAAAAGCTTTTTGATTGACCTCCTTACAAAAATTGTGTTTAAGTTATTTTATATTTAATGTTTGTATAAAATATTAAATATAAAGTAACTTAAACAGCGTTTTTGTAAGAAGGTCAATTAAAAAAGCTTTAAAGTTTGAACTTCCCTTGTTTAAATATGAACGTTCCTTGTTTTAATTAAAGTCCGTTTGTTTGAATTTGAGGGTAAAAAGGTGTAGTCCTGTGTCGACATTATTTAACGTAGCGAGGTAATTCTTCAGCTACAATTTATTTTTCGATCTGCTCAACACATCTGCTATCTCAGTTAAAAACCCCATGTTGAAGGTGAACTATTCCATTTAAACAAATAAACATCAATACAGCATTCTTATATCCACATATTTAAGATAACGGGTAGCGACACTTGCAAGGTGTCGCAATATTTTGTAAATCGTTACAGATATATTGCAACGGTAATGAGTGAATTTCCATCCATACGACACAGTGTACACACACAGTGTACACACTCAGCTAGAGGAATGTCAAGGCTCATAGCAGCAGAGCAGGCGCCCTGGCTGAACCCATTGCTCCAACTGGATGCCAGTTTTGAGAGGCCTGGTTAGCTGATGCCAGACACACTCCAGAACTGACCAATGACCATGACATAGCTTGCGTAATCAGCTCACGACATGCGGGATATGCACCGTGCTTGACTGTTACAGTCTCATGCTATCAGTTCGCCTTAATGGTCCATTAGTCCAAGGACCATAGAGGCGTAACAAATTATGTGTATCTATTTTGGTGAATTGTTTTACTGTACATGCGATGTTTCTTGAACGGTTAACTTATGATATCGGAAAATTTGAATTCTGAAATATATTTAGGTTTTGTAAAATGCAAACATGATGTGATGCAAAAGGTTAGTGCGCACAAGTAGAGTTCTCTATTCAGTTAGTGCCGTTGGGGCCATTTCCCACGAACGTTAAGTTGCAGAGCTCTCCTACGATTTCTTGTTTGATCCCACAAACTTTTGCTAGATTTTGAAGGCATTCTAATATTGAAAAAAAATCCAGCTCAGTCTGCGGTAATGTGCTGCGCCGGTCCGGCCGCGGCCGGCTCCAGCCTCTGACCACCGCCCGATGGCGCCACGAGACGCCTCAGCCACTGGCTCCGCCCCTAACGCTCTGACGTCACCGACAGGTATATCCGGCCTGCCACCCGTCAACCTGTATGACAAGAAGGCCATGTTCTACCCTGTCACGCCCAACTATGACGTCACCAGCGCACCGCCAATCAGCACCTACTACGACAGTGGGATCAACTCGTACTCGGCGGCGAGCTACTCGACGCAGTGACGGCAGGCCAGCCGCTGGGCTGAGCGTCTTTCCCGGCGTACCGCTGACGCCGACCGGAGGCCAGGCGACCTCCCGCTGCCACGGCACACCTGCGTCCTTAGTGGGTTTATGCGCTAATGGAAACTGTTTTGAGAGTAATAGAATTAACAGAGGTGGTTCCGTTGTTAACCAAATGGCCGTGATCGGTTTTCAACTAAGCAGCTTGAAAAGGAAAGCGATATTTTCAACTCGTCTTGATTCCTTCATTGTTTCGCTCAGAATTCCGTTGGATAACTTAGCGGTTACCTGCAGTTACGCTCGTAATCAAAATGTTAAATCAATTCAGCGTATCATCGACTGCAAAGACCTAGTCACTCGTCGCTAGCTGGACCTTTCATATGACTATTTTTGCCACAAATCAAGCTGTTTCTAATTATGTTTATGAGCCAGGCTCGATGATCGAGCAGTTAATCATTGATAACGAGGAAGCGCTAGGCGGCTGAGCGACCCTGCCACACGAGGGCACCATTTCGACGAAAAGCGGCGCCATCTCAGCAAATCCGTCTTCAATGTGGCGCACGTGCGCTGCGTCTGCCGCAGTGTGCCACTCATGCGTCATGTCGGCCGCAGAGTGCCGCTGCTGCGTCGTGTCTGCCGCAGGAGTTGTTTTATAGCGCGTCGCCGTGTGATGTTCGCTTGTGCACTTGATGTTTGTACTTGGCTTCAGTGTTGTTGTGCGCTGCTCAATATGGGTTCGGTGATTGCGCAGTGTCGTCTCTCGGGTGGCAGCTGTTTGGTGCGGCTGGAGGAGCTGTGGGTGGCCGCTGTTTGGTGCGGCTGGAGGAGCTGTGGGTGGCCGCTGTTCGGTGTTGGGTGCGGGTGGCCGCTGCCCGGCGGGGAGGGAGCGGGCGCCGTACCACACCGCCACACCACCACCACCACCGCGACCTGCTGCCAGTGTTGCAATAAAGATCGGAATATGACGCTGCCTTCACTGTCTCTGCATTCAATTTGAGTCACGCGAGTTAAAAAATGAGCAGCAAGTACTAAGCATCAAACACTGGTTTCTTCATCATTGACTTGGATGCATAGTTTGACATATCTCTAAGTAGGTAAAATCGTCTTCCATCCAACTTTAATTTGTGTTTTTATAATACGCGATCTAAGCCATGACGTCATTTGATATAATCAGCTGACGTCGTGGCATACTCAACTGACTGCGTAGTAATGAAGGCCATAGACACAAAAAGTAAGACGTTTTTCCCGTTATAGTATGTATGTATGTATGTATTTACCGTAAAAACACTCTCCGATATATAAAACCGGCTATTCTGAACGTCGTGTCAGGGTTAAAGGAAGATACATGTTAAAAACGACACTCACTCACATGCGCACATAATTGAAAAAATGTTTTGGCCTCGCCCTATGGGACCGTAGGGCGAGGCTAAAACATTTGTACGCTAATTAGTCCATCGTGAAAGCGGCTACTACTAAAACATTTTAAAACATTTTAAAATCTTTTAAAACATTTCGCGCAAAATAAGCCATCGTGAAAACGGCTAATGGTACGATTTTGTCCGCTATGTGCATTTTGACGAAAAAGAGTAATGTTTTGTATAACGAACTAGCAAACAACTCTCGGCCACATAGCACGAGGAGACTGCTGGGCGATAGCCGGGCAGTGACAGAGCAGAGCAGGAGGAAAGGCAGCTTTACACGAGGTCAGACGGCGGCCTCTTCCAGCGTCCGCCCACCGCCAGCTCACTGAACCACTCTCTAGAAGACCGACAACTACCCTCCGCCTGCATAGACAGACTGCGCCGCACTGCAGAGGAGCGACAGGTAGGCAGGAACGAGCATAGACAGACTGCGCCGCACTGCAGAGGAGCGACAGGTAGGCAGGAACGAGCATAGACAGACTACGCCGCACTGCAGAGGAGCGACAGGTAGGCAGGAACGAGCA
>VOPJ01011689.1:17262-33225 GCA_014673585.1 Semibalanus balanoides
ATTTCAGTATCTTTGGTAGCATATGGCAGCGGTAATTAAAACAACTAAGCGCCTCTACTAGTATTATAGATGACGCTGCAGTCGCCATTTCCATGCTACGCCACAGTCGGCATTAGGCACTCCGATATTTTTTAACCCCCAAGCCGATTTCACCTCTTTGTGCCCAGAATATCGAAAAATGGTAAATAGAAACGTTGTAGCCAAGCCTCATAGCTATATGTTGCAGAAGTCGGATTTGAAATATGTCCTATAGGTTACGAGCCAGACTCGTCTGAAAATCGTCGCTTTAACATGGGAACCCTATGGTCTAGTAGTTTTTGAGCGCCCAATCGCCCGAGTGCTGCCAACTGTTACCGGTGGGGACTCGTTCATGGCGTGGGCCCTCCTCGCAGCTTCGTCCTGCGGGGAAGGGCCTGTTCATGGGGCGGCTGCCCGGTCAGCGGCTAATTTGACCCACTTTACCCCTTCTCCTTCATCCCATGGCTGCGCAATGGTTCGCCAGGACCGAAGCGGTCTCTCCCTAAACCAAACCAAACCAAAGGTGTTTTGATCATCTTAAGTTTCCACCCAGTCATTGAACTGTTACCATGCCGCTGCGGTGAACTGTCACCGGTTCGAACCCGGGCACCGCCGATTACATTTTTAAGATCTTGTGTGATTCTTGTCAGACATGTGCTCGGATCCCAAAAACGGATCTCGGGATCTGATCTGTGTGATCTGGATCCCGGATCCGCTGGCTTCACAAATTGTCGATGGATCCATTGAGATCATAGATTCGTTTTCAATATTTGCAGACGGATCCGCCTGAATCCGAGATCACAGGTACCATTTTGCATTGGGATCCATTGGGATCCCAGATCCGCCATTATACATATGTGTATTTTTGGAACCAGTTTTTAAAGTATAATTGTCAGTACTTTACATTCGTTGTTAATGAACTAGCATGGGTTCATGCCTTTTAGTTCGATTTGTCATACATACTATAATAGGCAAATTTGCAAGTCGGATTCTGTCGGATCCGAGATCTTGGTCATAGATCCATTTTCATTGTTTATAAATGGATCTGTGGGATCCCAGAGGATCGCTTGCAAAAATGTAATCGAAAGATCCACTGGGATCCAAAATCACTGTTGTAAGTTTGTCGTGGCGGATCCAGTGGGATCAAAGATCCAACATTGCTTTGTCGAGAGATCCTCTCGGATCTTAGATCCTACTTTCAGATCCATGCAATGTTGATTCTTGTACAATAATATCTACAAATATGCAAGATTATTGTCAAGACTTGTGAGATACTTATACAGATATTACAAAAAAATTGTACAAGATATGCCAGATTCTTGTTCAAGATATGCAAGATTATGGTACAAGATATACATGATTCTTGTACAATAATCTTACACATCTTGCAAGAAAATCGGCAAAATTCTCACATATAAAATCTTGAACATTTGTAAAGGATAATCTTACAGGATTTTTCGACATGGGATTGGCCAGGGGGCCCATTGGCCAGGGGGGCACGCATGGAACTTAGGGGGGGAGGCAATTGCCCCTTTTGCCACCCCTTGGGTACGCCTATGGGTCCACCAGGAAGCCAACCATGCTCCTGCCTCGACCGGGTCCATACAGGAACAGGGCCCTATCAGGAAGGGGCCGGTATAAAAAATACAATGCAAGAGGTATCCAGGTATGGGTCAGAATACGGGTCATTGCATCCCTCCCCCTCCCCAGAAATGGGGGTAGGTGGCAGCTGAGTGGCGAGTGCTGAGCTTTTTGACCCCAACGCCGCGCTGATGACGTCACCGGAGGCACCTGCGAGGAAGCAGTTGCCTCCGATGACGTCATCTCGTTCTGCCGAGTTCAAGGTCAAATGTCTCGTGTCCTTTGCTTATTATAAGGCCTTGATTCTATGTCAGTGTGTGTCGACACGGTCGTGAATGCGTGTGGCCTGTATTGTGACATTTACCCGAAGCCCTTTAAGACATTTGCCGTGGTTACATATTGGAGATATATGGTTTGTCTCTGATCATTATACTTGTCATTCGGTTTTCACAGATCCTGCAATGTGGAAATAATTGTGTGATTAAGGGAAGGTATTGTGACAGGCGAGCCGAACCAGTCCTGAAGAGGCATTTTAATATTTTTCAACTGAGACTCACAACAGGTAAAACATTTATTTCTTGCGTGCTTCTGATGCCATGTTCATGACTTATGAACTGACAGAGTTTTGGGGGGTAGGTAGCGACAGATACCTCTAAAGTTTATTTTTAATCATACTTGTCAATGGACAATGGATATAAAACATTGCATTTATTAACTATGAATGTCTTTCCCAAGTTATTTTGCCCATTAACTAATTCCAATCTCAATAATTAGTATCTCACCACTTCTGTCTTCTCGCCTGTCACCATACTTTGCATACACGCCAACTGACAATTCAATTGAATTGACCTTGATACAAGAATAGACAGCGCTGACAGCGGCCTGACTATAGAGTCACAATACCAATTTATGCCATAAGGTTATGTTTTGTCTTTGAGAGGGTCTGGGGCATCAGGGGAGTGACATACCCCTTGTATTAAGACTGCGTTGCAGCAAGCAAATGGGAGAAGACTGGGGAGTATTTTAATGTGTGTCCCTGTGATTGTAGGTAGTTGCTGTAAAGGTTAGATCAGGTTTGATGTTATAAAAATCATTCTACAATAATATCTTGGGTGATCCTTATTTTTGAAGAGATGCTACTTTGCTAACATATCCTATTTAACTACCTTGGACATATCTATCTGCATAGTTATGGCAACAATTGTGGTGGGTAGTATGTCATGGGCCCAATCTTACCAGCACACTTTTATGTGTAAGTATGCATCTGCAACTAACAGCTGACTGAATGCCCTTGATGACATACTTGGGGGCATAGGCTAGCATTGGACTAGAACTTAAATACTTGCCACTAGATGTTGTCGCGTACAGCCAATTCCACTGTTGGAAAAGTTCATGTTTGTTGGTTTTTAGACCACCAACAAATGTTGTACTCCAAAATTATAACTGGTAGTAAAAAGTGATTCTTGTTTGTGCTCCTATTAATATTTATTGAATATTTATAATACTTTTGGGCATATTAACCTATTCATAAATATTATGAATGCTGCACATTTATACAACCTTCTCATTCAATATAAGTATTTTTTATTTTTTGGCCTACCATCAGTTGTTTGTACTTTTCATTGTGAAGATAGTGTACTCTCACCATCACAAAAAGAGTCTAGGAATTCTGCCCTGGGCTGATTTCATTCCCCATTTCTCGAATTGTGACAGCTTTAACCTCGCACCGACGGGGGTCTGAGCAACTTCGAAACCGACGGTGGGCGGATTAAACCGCCCCCAAGATCTCCAAAAACTACCAAGTAGCGAGAAGCGAAACGCGTGAGTAGGCCGTTGACGATACTAGCGAACAATACTAGCTATATTTTTTGATCAGGTCAATATTTGAGGTACCAGAGTCAAAAAGGCAAATTTTCCGCATATTTCGAGTAAGTTGAGCACTGCTTCACAGTAATCGGGCTAACTCAGTAACTACATAGCAGGGAAATCCGAAAAGCACTGCATTGCTCCTTGAAACCTCTTTGCCGCCCAACTGTCTCAGGATTGAGATCGGTTCAATAGTTAAACTCCAGGGTTCAGCGAAGGTCAAAATGCTGAATTTTTACTGAAAAAGTTTTTTGTTAATAACTGCTTAATTTTAAAAGGTTGAGCAGTCATTTTGCCACCATCATGTTCCACATCACGCGATCGAACCATATATTTTTTTTATCTAGTAGGTCAAAACTAAAAAAATTGACCTGACTGACCTGAGGTCTGTCAAGTCAAGTCAATTTTATGTCTATCGATGGAGTTTGACAAGAGAAACAGGAATGGTTGAAAACCACAGTACCATATCTTACGTTAGAACATGAGTTATTGTACAAAACATATGACCTCTTTGGCAACATTGATTGACCTTACGAGTCACGGAAGAAAACAACTTGCATTCTTTATTTTGTGGCCAGAATAGTGATAGATGAAAACTGACCACATTTAGCCAGGTTTTGTTCGATTGGTGCGCATCTCAATTTTCTCCCATGACTTATAATGGGGGTCTCAAAAATTGACATGACCTCAGGTCACCGATATAAAAAATCCAAGATATACGAGACTGGTAGATATCGAAGGCCTTATGTACACACTGTGAGTTCAAACTGTTTGTTCACCACTTGTGGCTTCGGCAAGATGTCAAAACTTACAAAAAACTGACTTGAGTCAGGTCATTTAATGTGACCTTGCAACGTGACCTTGAAGTTAGGGAAGTCATTTCAGAAAGTTGCGAATTGATGCCCGACATGATACAAATTGGCGGCGCTACGCGCCGCCGTTTTCCGCGTAGTCCGGAAAAAACCTGTGGCGGGTGGCGGATATCCGCCCCCCCGTCGGTGGCGGGGTTAAGGCTCTTCAGGCTTCATATGCCATCCATTATGCATATTAGAATAACAGCTTTGACCTGAGCACTAGCTTAATCTAAAAACACAATATCACATGACATAATTAGCGTTTTCCTATTCTATGATACTATCCATGGATTTACTATCCATGGCATCCATCCATGGACAGAGGCATCCATCCATGGCATCCATGGACAGAGGCATCCATGGATTTACTTACGTCCAATGGATGGAAGTACAGCAAGGGCTAATTTCAGTGTCCTAGGATTTTGAATTTTGGGTGTAAAGCGACACCCTACACAAAATAATATTATACTCCTTTTATATATTAATTTAAAAGAATATTATTTATATAGAAGTAGAATATTATTTGATTTACAAAATAATATTCTACTCCTTTTATTTATAATATTCTCCTTTTGCCAAATTTGAAGGGTTATTTTAAACTCTTTTTCACTTTGAGATTATTTTTCACTCATTTATTTTAGTATGTAAAAAGTCAAAACATTGATCAAGTTTTGTTGATTAGCAAGATTGGTAAATTCTTGAAAAAGCCTCATTTTGAAATATAATTTTCCACTATTCTTTCTGATATTCAGTCTGAATTTTCCACTTTGCACCCTGGCTCTAAAGTAATCCTAGGACACTGGTTAATTTTACCCCCTCAGAGCCTTATTTGGACTGTTGTACTTACACATTCACAGCACTTGCTAAGATTGGGCTGTGGTGAGTTTGGGCCATGGTGACCCTCAGTAAATATTTTTGTTTAAACATTGTTAGGTAAGATACCTACATTCCTAATAATGTGTCTGTGAGTTGTTGGGACAGAGGGAGAGGCACTCTTGGTTGCCTGTTTAAGTGTGGCAGTTTAGAGAGAAATAGTTGATAAATAAACCCGCTTGATTTGGCAGATTTCCCTTGAAATTTATACAGTATTTTTGGTAATTTTTAATTCAATGCAACAACAGATCCATGATGTTACCTGTTCCATGAAAAACAATTTGTTTTGACAATTTCTTAAGTATAGTGTTTTGTAATGATTCTGGTAGATCTCTAGACAAACCAGGGAAGATGGATTACCCCTCACAGCCTTATTTCCCAGTGGGATCCCAGTGGATCCCAGTGAGGTCCTTTCCGAAAACACTTCTTTTGCACCTCAACCTGAAGAGATGCTTACTGCAGCAGATCCTCCACTCCTTGACACAGATCTATAGTCTAATGGATCCAGCACACATATCCTTAGCATATAATTTTATAATCCATTTGTAATATTCACACATTCTGGGCGCAATCATGACATTTTGGTGTCCAGGTGACTCAGTTGGTGAAGTGTTGGGCTTGAAATCCATGGTTTCCAGGTTCAAGTCTGGCTCCTGATGAGGTCATTTGGTTCCACTGCTTGGTTTGGCGTGAGGGGTCCTGTCCTGACTATAATAATGTGTCATTTTTAGTAGTAATTAGCCCAATGCCATTGCCCACCTCAAATTATTTCATTTGGAAATGCTTGCCTGTGCTGAGTATCACTATTATAAACATAGATGTTGTTTCCATAGTTGGGCACTGAAATAGAAAGGTTAAATCATCTTCATGTTGTGAGAAATCCACTATTGTACTGACTCAGGTGGCAGCGTTTCTCTTTGTGCCAGATTCTCAAAAGTTTTTCTCTCAAAGTGTAAACATAATTTGTGAGGGCAGCAATAATTTCGCCTTCAGTGGCTGTCCATTAGGGTGACCACTTTTTACACTTTTTTCGAATATCTATTGGGACCGGTCGATTTTAGATGTGTTTGAGGATGCTGAACACGATGGGCGCATCAGAATCAAAATTTTCGCAAATCTTTTGCCCGCGCCTGGTGATCTAAATTTCCCAACTTCGGCGAAAAATCAACATTTTGACATTTGGCAAAGATACTAGTGAGAGGTACGACAAAAATAGTGTATGAAAAGATAGAATAATTAGTTGTTGATCGTATACCGAAAACCGCTTCCTTCTATCTCTTCCCATTTTGTCAAAATACTAATTTTAACTTTATTATGTCGGCTAGTTCCAAATGCCCCAATAGATGGCGTTGTAAGCACTCACACTCAAATATACAAATGACGGCCTGATTTGAAGGAAATAAATGGTATTTCCTCAATGAATGAAGGCATCGTGAAAGGCATGTACACACAACCGTGGGTTTTTGTCTGCCTGTTGCCCCTTCCCCTTTAGAGGTGGGGGATGGATTGGTAAAGGGAAAGGACCAGTGGACCCATAACAATCAGGCAACAGGACATACAACTTAAATTGTTAACACATCATCGTAAGCATCTCGTAGGCATATTGAGGAAACAGTTTGGCTCGCTTCTTACCTTTCTTACCTTCTTACCCAACTTCAGATCCATTGAGGGAAGCGGGCATCGGGGAAATCACCCCAGGGCTCAGAACGTCTGGAATTAGTTGAATTTAACCCATTCCCTAATTTTGAAACTATTATAGATAATGTTTTTCGCGGGTAAGTGTGTTTAAATGTAATTCATTTTGGGAAAGCAAAGGAGTCTGATGTGTTTTTAATTAAAGGCAAGATTTATTTTGGGGGTGGGGTTGATCTGCCTAGCACAAATCAACTAGTTGACCGTTCTTTATCCGCCAATGCTAGACGCCACTTGCTGCCATTCGCCTCACCATCTCCACCGGGCGAATCGCATTTTGGTCAGCTGAAGATAGGTGTGACGTTGCTCTCTCCAACTCAAGCGGTGTCCGCCTCGTCGGGCTCTATACTTTGTCGCGGCCGCCCATGTCGTCAGCGTTTCTTCCAGTGGATTGGGTGTGACATAGGCTGCCTGTCGGCAGCAGGCTCTGTTCGAACTAGACCAGTTTTGTGTCACTATGGCCTTTCACTTATTGGGTTTAAGTGTCCTTTACCCTACCCTACGCCGGGCCAAGGGCGTCATCAACTCGAAGTTAGGGGGACGGAGGCATTTTGAAGTTGAATCTTTCCATGCAACGTCCATATGTGTAATATTGAAATATGAGCATATTGGGCAGGCCACCTCCATTGATGGGCTTCGCACATCAATAAGCTCTGCGTAACCAGTGACGTTTAGATTCATTGGAGGTGGCCTAAATGACCAGATACCTGCCACTTCTCGATGGTATTGCGATTGTCGGATGGATCTGAAGAGATCCGCGACTTTATTCTTGATGTCCATGTCCTGATCCCTCTGCACCGCCAGAAGTACCTATATTATCGGGATGAACCATAAGCGGCATTGCGGGAATTTTGTCTTACAGACGTCAGAACTGTTATGGCACCCATTAGAACATTAGACCAGTCATCGAATACTGTTCTTGTGTCTGGAACACTGGCTACCATCAGGACGTCGTCTCATCGAAATCTGTCCACGAAGGTGGACCAAGAAGATAGAGGACTCAAGACATGGATTATGGTCGAGACTCAGGGTCTGGATTTGTTTTCAGTGCAGGGTAGACTGCTGAGAGCAGATCTTCATTCAGTACTGGAGGAATAACTCAACGGAGAAAAAGCGTCATCGGCGGACGATCTTGTCTGCTTTTCTGCGAGCTCTCGAACAAGAGGCACCGACTTTCAAATTTCGCATAGGAGGGACGCAAACAGAAAGGCAAGGAGGAGATTTTTCAGTTTTCCGCCATTGTAGATGAATGGAAACTGTTTGCCTGAGACGGTTCGTTCTGTCTCTTAATCTGTCTTCCTTCAGTCTTCTCTTCGCTTTAACCCTCGGGGACAAGCTTTTCCGCATTTCTGGACAGCTCGACATGAGTTATAAATATAACCATCATAATCCTATCAGCCATGTCCCAACCCCCACAGGAACGCGCCCCACACACACTTCAAAACAAGCTGGAGTTGTGGGTCACTCAAGCACCTGTGTAACCAGTCCACTCCCCACCATCCTGATCCCTATCTGGTCGTCGGACAGGATTTCCCGCCTTATTTCTCTGCCTGTCTTCCATTTTTGGAAGATATTTGTATTGCAGCTTTAAGTAGACAAATATCTATTCATGAAATTTCTTCATGCAGACGCTAAAATCCAGCCTTCTCATCATACTTCAACACATTGTACACTCGAACTGATGCTGGCGCGTCTTTTCCTTTTGGGTTCCTCTACTTCCTAACTATATGCAATCCTCAGTCTATCAGACAAGGAACTCTACCAGGTGAGTTAACCCAAGCTGTGAAAATGTCGCATTTCATACTAGCGTGGAGCTTCGATGGCAAAAAAGGCGAAAAGTCCACGATGCTCCATTTGACTGTTCAGTTGCAAAGCCCGCATCGGGTCATTCAATGAATCTTCAATAAATCCCAACGTCACTGCAGGTTATTGGTTACACAGAGCTCGTTGACGTGCAACGCCTGGCGAAGCAGAGCCAGGGAGGATAGAAAACATCAATATGTGAATGCCTAAGAACTAGTATGGTTCGAAAGGGACCACTGCAGACAGGTGTCCAATGTCAGGCCTAAACCACGGAAAGAAGCGCTGACGACAAGGGCTGCCGCGACGAAACGGAGCCCCCCCCCCCCCGCCTCTATAACACGGAAGCGCCTTGAATAGCGGAGAGCGCCCGCAAACATATATGAGTTTAACCTTCATACCATGGGCGTCGCCACCACAGGGAATCTATAACACGGAGCGCCTTGAAATAGCAGAGAGCGCCGCAACATATATGAGTTATAACTTCATACATGGGCGTCGCCACACAGGGAAATCTATAACACCGGAATGCGCCTTGAATAGCAGAGAGCGCCCGCAACAAATATATGAGTTTATAACCTTAATACCATGGGCGTCGCCACCACAGGGAATCTATAACAACGGAAGCCTTGATAGCAGAGAGCGCCGCAACATATATGAGTTATAACCTTCATACATGGGCGTCGCCCCACAGGGACTATAACACGGAAGCGCCTAATAGCAGAGGCGCCGCAACATTATTAGTTATAACCTTCATAACCATGGGCGTCGCCACCACAGGGAATCTATAACACGGAAAGCGCCTTGAATAGCAGAGAGCGCCGCAGCATATATGAGTTATAACCCTTCACTACCATGGGCGTCGCCACCACAGGGAATCTCTATAAACACGGAAGCGCCTTGAATAGGCAGAGAGAGCGCCCGCAAACATATATTAGTTATAACCTTCATACCATGGCCGTCGAACACCACAGGGAATCATATAACACGGAAGCGCCTTGAATAGCAGAGAAGCGCCGCAACATATATGAGTTATAACCTTCATACCATGGGCGTCGCCACCACAGGGAATCTATAACACGGAAGCGCCTTGAATAGCAGAGAGCGCCGCAACATATATGAGTTATAACCTTCATACCATGTGTGGTATGAGTACCATGTGTGGGCGTCGCCACACAGGGAATACCGTCCGGGGTAATGTTATGGCTTATATCACATTATGGTTTGATGTTAAAGTATGTGTGCACTTAAATGGTCCGTATTAATTTTGAGACCATGATGACGCCATTGAATCCTCAAATGGCATGAAAGCATTACCCACATAGCGATGGCGAAGCACAATGCTAATGACCACGTTTTTATACTGACGCGACGGATCAACATTATCGAAATAGGATGGTCTTGGGACCTGGGTTAGACAAATCTTTCCTGCTTTCAAAAATCTTAGATAAAAACAAATATTTTTCTTAGTTTCAAAGCACAATTAATTATATCCACACAAATTTGCTTGCGAAGATTGATAATAATTTGCTTTAAAAAACAAGTAAATGTTTAAATTTCTTCCAATTTCAGTTGTGCTGTGGGCCATTGCCCCTATAATGCCCACCTATCCCTGTATCTGAATCAATCAACCGGGAATAAAGCAAGACAAAAAGCGAGTCCAGACTAATCGTTCGCTCAATATGGCCTACGAGAATGCTACGTCTTACGATGATTTATTTCAGCTGTAAAAATAATTGAAGTAAAGTGTCCTTGTTGCCTAAAGTGTATGGATACCACTGTGCTCTTTCCTAATTGTTATGTAGCACTGTGCCCTTCCATTCACCGCACCCATCCCCCACCCTAAGCGGGGGACGGGCTAGGCCGAAAAACGATGGTTGTATGCATGCCTTTCACAATGCTTTCATTCACTTTGGACGAAAATAGCCATTTAATTTCCTTCAAATCAGGCCCGTTCATTTGTATATTTGGAGTGTGAGTGCTTAACAAACGCCATCATTGTGGGCATTTGGAACTAGCGACATAATAAAGTTAAAATGAGTATTTTTGACAAATGGGAAGAAGATTGGAAGGCGGGTTTTCGGTATCGATAAACAACTAATTATTCTAATCTTTTCATACATTATTTTTTGCGTTACCTCTTACTAGTACCTTTGCCAAATGAAAATGTTGATTTTTTCGCCGAAGTTGGAAAAATTAAATCGCCAGGCGCGGGCAGAGTATTTTTCGAAAATATTGATTATGATGCGCCCTCGTGTTCAGCACCTCCAACACATCCTTAAATCGAACCGGTCCCAATAGATATTCCGAAAAAAGTTTGTAAAAGGAGGTCACCCTAAACGCCAGGTCCCGGCAACCTCCGGCCCGCGGGGCCCAGATCCGCCCGCGACCGGCTGACGTCCGGCCCGCGGCTGTATCGGCAACTTACATTTTTCCGGCCCGCGTGCCTTCAGAAATCGAAAATAGTTTTAACAAAAAGTAATGTGTGCATTCGTGATGTTTTCATTCTCACTTTTGCCTGCTGGCACAAATGTTAATCCTCGGAAGTCAGATATTTTTTGGGGCACTCTGGTCGGCTAATGAAGTTCAGACGTGCTTTCATTCCATTTTTAAAGATAGATTTTTTTCCTGCCTTGGCGCAGTCCTGTCTTAAGAAGGCATACTATTCCACCTTGTGACATAGGTACGGCAAAACATCTCAGCTGTTAAGACAACTTTTTAAATGCATTAATTACGCTTGTCATATTTCCCAATTGTGACACGTCATTGCCGTCACTTGTATCGATTTATGCCCCGGGCCCGGCCCACCGACTGCTTCCAGATCTCTCATCCGGCCCGCGCCCTAAAAAGTTGCCGCCCCTGCGGCTAACGGTATGCACGCAACTTCACAGCAAACCTTTCTACAGACACACACATACTGCTGTCATAGCCAGCAGTATGTTGTGTCCTGCTATCTGAGGTCGTGACGAGAACCGTTCACGTAACAGGATTGGTTCCCTTATTTTAACTGGAATGGGGTATGCAAATGGGAACTTTAAAACCACGCCGTGTCGGTGGGCGATTGGACACCCTGAATGTTTTCGAGAATAAAGATAAATGGCGGCACTGCACCCCACTGTTTGCGGGGTCACCGTTTTGGGGCATAACTGCTTGTGCATCAATGTCCATATTGCATCAAATGTTTGACCTCAGATCATCTTAGACAAGATCACAAGGTCGTTTCAAGTGACCCAAACTCCCAAAAAGTTTGTGGCCGCACCACAGCACAGCTCTATGCTAGCCATACAAAACCGTTTGATGTTTATTTGCTCCGAATTCGGAATGTATAGAAATGGGAGAAAATACGCGAACTAAGTGTGACATCATAAAAATAGCGTGGCATACTCAGCTGACGACGTAATTACGAGCGAGCGCGAAGCGCTCGCTCGTCTTTACGTGGCATGTGGGAAAAATCTGATTATGGAGATTACAGCAATGTGATAGAAGGAATATTTGTTTATTTTGTTTTTTTTAATTATAAAAAGGTACAACTTATTGCAAAGAATTAAGTGAATTAAAGCTAAGAAAAAAACACGTACATTCTGGCGCACTTGTGCAAAAATCCTCACATAGCGTTTGGAATTTGCCCCAGCGTTACTGCGACTTCAAATGACGTCAATATCATGTATCACTGTTGATTTGTTTAGGTATACCAATATGTTGTTTTTCTCTGCAATTTAATTTAATATAATTCCATTTTAATACCAAAAAGGCAATTAGGTCTCTACTTCCTGCCTCCCAGGGAAGTAACGGCAATTATGACGTAAAGAGTACCTATCACTCTAACACTAATTACGAAGCAGCGTTACCTTTAAACCAGCTTTGAAACCCTTAAAAAATGATAAAAATGTCCTGATCCAATTCGTGGCCTCCAAATGCTAAGTTGAACTCATTTAACAAGGAAAAACGTAATATTTTTAGTGTCTAATGGCTTTAACGCACGCAAGATCAGCTGAGTATGCCACGCCGTCAGCCTGAATTATAATCAAAAATGACGTAACAGTTTTGTCGCGTATGGGAATCTGTCATGGCATCTGGCCTAACGTGTGATTCAATTTGAAAATTACTCGGTTTCAGTCAAATCGGCATGAAATAAAGGTAAAAACATGTTATCAATGCCTTTTTTTAATAGATATAACGATACAAATGACTTGAGTCTTCAAAATTCAAATATTCGAAAAAAGGTCACTATAATTTCGGGCAACAAAACCTTCCACGGTGACTCCTGTGAAGGTCACATGATGAAGGGTTTGTGCCCGAAATATAGCGACTTTTTTCGAATATTTTGAATTTTTGAGACCAAGTCATTGTATCGTTTATCTATTAATTATCCCAAGTCTCAAACAAGGGTTAAACCTAATTTAATGAAAGATTTGGACAAACTGCCTTTTTTTGCTGGCAAGCTCTTCAAATACTTAATCCATTTACTTTAAAACAAAGAAATGGGTCTGTCATATCAAATACTTTAACACATAATGGAGAGTAAAGAGTAATGTAAATAGACATTATTTGGATATCCCAACACCAAAAATAACAGATGCAGCAAACAAGGAAAAAGTGTGTGCGATTTATTTTTGTAGGGGTAATGCCATTTGTATCACCATGCAGCGAATGAATTACCGTAAAGTCCACTGGATCGCCATTAGCCCAGACAAATGTTCCCTCTTGTTCAATGTCGTTCAAGCCGAGCCATTGATATCCAGGAAAATTTGCATCGATGAACGATTCTTCCTGCCTGAAAAGACAATTGAACATATGAGTCGCCAAAGGTAAGCGTGTATACGAATATACAAGTAACACCTGCTGAGTGCTGAGGTATATGCTTACCAGGCACGGATCCAGGGGGGGGGGCGCTTGGGCGCGCGCCCCCCTGAACCGGGTATTTTCTATGGCGCGCCCATAGGGTGCGTCCGGAGGGCGCAACTTTTTGTATTGCGCGCCCCCCTGACCAAAATCCTGGATCCGCGCCTGCTTACCATATGCTAATTACACTCACATACTGTTAATTGAAATAAGGATATATTTGACATTTATTTCTTCTTTTGAACTTGAAAGCAGTAAATCCAGCCTACAGCTTTAAAAAGCAAACATGTCTCATTATGCGTGTCTAAAAAGTTCAAAAGGCTCTGGCATCGAGCGCCTGACCAACGTACTTTTATCTTTATTTGTTGCTGATATCAGCAGTATGTGTTGAAGAATACGTTTCAAAAATCGAACTCTATGCTATATTCAAATTATTTTTAGCGAACCTCTTCGTGGAATGGTGAAAAACTGATTTTAAAATTGAATATATTACAAAAGAACAAATTTCCCATAACGTATCTGTAAAAATTCATAGCAAAAATCAAAACGTTTCAAAATGACATCTGCTTTATAATGTTATTATTAATGCCGATTATGTTAAAAACGCGAAGCGAAGACGTCGTATAAGCACCATCGTTTTCTAGCTGAGCTACTCACAGGTTGTGTATGGTATAAGCACCAGCGTTTCCTAGCTGAACTACTCACAGGTTGTGTATGGTATAAGCACCAGCGTTTTCTAGCTGAGCTACTCACAGGTTGTGTATGGTATAAGCACCAGCGTTTCCTAGCTGAGCTACTCACAGGTTGTGGATGGAAGCTAGGTCGGCAGTGGGCTGCAGTTCCATGCAGATCGCCCTGGCGTCCTCCCACGTTACTGCAAAATCGGAGCCATAGAAACATCCGTTTCCGAACTCTAGCCAGTCGTCCGGACAGTCGCAGATCACTGTCAGACACGGTCACTGTCAGACATAGAGGAAATGAAACGTTGTATTACAGTACCTACATTTCTTATAAGCTCCTTTTGAGCTCAGTGTCTCTAAAGAAGCATTCAATGTATTCTAGCTTTTAGTTTCAACCTGCAATTTTCATAAAAACAAGAATACAAAAATAAGCGTATGTTTAAAAGTCTCAAGATATTTTGGCTCGCAGACTTTGTATATTTCAGTCGTTCCTTACCTGCTGTAATCGTGGCCATCACAGCCAAGACTAATGTCCAATGAACTGCCATGGTCCGCGCTTTCTGGTCTGGGGACCAGCCGAGAAGTGACGACACCAGTCGGTGCAGCTCTTTTTATACGGTTATCAGCAGGATGTGAACGTGACAGCATCTGATTTAGTTACCATACGCATGGTATTGCCACTATCAGCAGGTGTGGGAGCATGGGAACAACAAACACGTGCTGCTTAGAGGCGCTTGTTGCAAAGGAGGGTGGTATGCAGGGCTGCGGAGTCGGAGTCGGAGTCGGAGTCGGTCGGAGTCGGTTAATTTGGCCGGAGTCGGGAGTCGGAGTCGGAGACGGTAAAATTTTACCGACTCCGACTCCGGGTGTCAATTATGGGCAGCGCATGGGCAAAGCATTTTGTAGGTGCATTTAGGATAAATGAAAATATAAATGCATGTTTATAGACCATTTTTGCCTCCGCAATGTAATGGTGACGTTTAATAGTTCGTAGCTAGTCATTAAAATCGAAAATCCAATTAGAAAATATGTCATGAGTTACTCGTGCCTTAGGAGCCATACGTCAGTCAAAAATGCTGATACTATTTAAATTGTGGGGGGTGGAGGAATTACTAATATGTTGTTCTCTAATGCATATTTTATTTTTTTAATACTTTTGATGGTTTTGATTTTGTGATATTTTTTTAGGGGGGGGGCTAAAAAGCTGAATGTTTCCCAAATCCGGTTAGCCTTTTTTGAAGCCCGAGAATTTTCTATCTCTAATTGTTTTTAATTCTGCTCAAAGTTCGGACGGTTGAAAGTTTGTTTGTTCTGTTGAAGTTTTGCAACTTTTTTCGTCAAAATCGTGTGTATTGACGTCACCAACTTCTCTATATCTTGAAAATGTTCGACAAAAATCCTTTACTTCTGACCAGAAAATAAACATGAAATTGATGTAAGAGAAGGTATTAAAAGTTTCACGTTGATATATATTGGTTGAGCTATTGTTATTGTTTTTCTTCAAGTGGAAGTATTTGCACCCCTCCTCTACCAGTCAATGGCGGGATTCACAACTATCACGATACAACAATTGGTAAAAAAGGCAAGTGCAGCGTACTCAGGCGAGTTAAAAATCTCTTTCATTAACTGTATTATCTAATTATTGCTTTGAATATTCATGTGGATGGTAGCATTGGGATTTTTGGGCTTGAATAACTAAACAATCGAAAGCTAAGGTCATACTGTTTCTATCCATTTCAACGAACTGCTATATTTTC
>VOPJ01011690.1:0-16608 GCA_014673585.1 Semibalanus balanoides
TCATCAGCGGCAGCGGCGGCGGGACGCGGGGCCGACGGTGGTTCCGGCCAGCTGCGGCCTTTCGCCACCATCCAGGAGAAGCTCACGCACATGGTGCACTCGTACAAATACCAGGTGAGCACGGGCGGCGGCACGGTGGAGGTGAAACCGTCCTGCGGAGTGGCAGAGATGACGCGTTCTGCCGTCGGTGCCAGCTGGAATGACTACTGGTGTTCACTTGCTCTGAGTTGTCAGTCTAGAGCTGGATGATTCATAAAATTTGTCCGTCGAGAGCTGGATAATTCCTGAAATTTATCTGTCGAGAGCTGGATAATTCCTGAAATTTATCCGTCGAGCGCTGGATAATTCTGGTAATTTATCCGTCGTGAGCTGCGATAATTCCTGAACTTTATTCGTCCAGTGTTGACTGTGGAATCTTTACACAGCTGATCGTTTTATGACTGTCTATAATGTGATTGTTTTCGTTTGTACACCGTTGCCACGTATTCGACTGTTGCTGTCCGCAGACGATCGTGATCGCCATGGTTATCCTGGACTGCATCTGTGTTATCGCCGAGCTGCTCATCGATCTGGAGATCTCCGCTGCAGACGGAAGTCACCTGGTGAAGTCGGTAAGCTCTCAGCCATCAGCGTGTCTGTTATCAAACAACCTGTCCCGAATGTGACATGGAGCGTGACACGGAGCTCTGCATACAGGGTAAAATAAACCAAATGGGGTACAACGCTCATATGCGTAGTACAGGCGTAGGAATGGGGATGGGCGCAAATTGACCCAAAGGTGTCGGCGCGCCCTTAAACCCCAATAAACAAACAAACGTAGGAATGGGGGGGGGGCATGGCCTCTCACTTGTCTGGATTTTTGTGATAGAAAATGTTGTGATGGCAAAATGTACGCGAGGACGAGAAGAGCCCCATTTTACAAAGAAACCTTCCATGGGGACGGTTCTCTCAAGATGGGATCCAAATTTAACAGCACCACACACACACTCTCATGACGTTCCTGCATCCCGGATGTGTAGCCTTTTCACTATTGTGAGTAAACTTCCATGTAATTTATTTGTGTATCACAAAACCGCAGACTTGTTTTTACTCGCTTCAATCAATGCAAACTTTGTGCCTCTGTCTTGAATCATAAAGCTCTGAAACTGTTTATGTTCTACCATGCTGCAGCAGGACAGCGGGTAAGTTGAGCATCCTTCTCCAATGACTTATTTAGCCCATCCAATTGACATCCAATATTCATGATAATCTAACAAACAACAGAAGCTTACTCTACTTGGTGTATCAACATATGTGTTGTTTGGTGTTAATAAGATGCATGGATATGTAACGTTTATGATCATTTTTGTCATATATAGCTTTCAATACAACTTTTTCGAGTGCCAGGCATACATAGTTCACGTACATACTTCGCTTTTCTCTCTATTTTGCGTCCTTGCGATACTATTGTATACTGAGGTATCGCTTTCACATTTGTCCTTGCAGCCATTTTACCCGATGACCCTCGGCCATATTTGGGAGCACTGTCAGCGGTCTAGCGGACGTCAGATGTCCCTGTAGCTGACGCCTTGACAGGGCAGTGCCTGCCTCGCCTGACGCCACCCGCCTGTCGCAGGTGCTGCACAACATCTCGATCGCGATCCTGACGGTGTTCCTGCTGGAGATCCCGATGAAGCTGTACGTGTACGGCCTGGAGTACTTCCGCATGCCGTGGGAGCTGTTCGACGCGCTCGTGGTGATCGTGTCGTTCGCGCTGGACGTGGCCTTCCGCCACTCTGTCGGTCCCATTAACGGCGCCGGACTCATCATCGTGCTGCGACTGTGGCGCGTCACACGCATACTCAGTGGTGAGAACTCAGCATTCGTCTGTTGTTGGTCTTCCGGCAAGTTGGGCTCGGTTGCAATGAAATCCATTTCGAACCGAGCTTCCCACGTCAGCATGAGTAATATTACATATTATAATATATTCCAGCTGTACCTGGTATTAACTGGTTTTGTGAAATTGCTCTCGGGGAGCAGGTCTCAAATATTGCCTCCTTCTTGATCTTCCATATGATGATGTCTGCAGACCACTGAGCGGCTGGTGACTCTCCCGTCTCGCTCACGGCAGGTATGGTGATGTCCGTGTGAGCGGCTGGTGACTCTCCCGTCTCGCTCACGGCAGGTATGGTGATGTCCGTGCGGCGCCACTCTGAACATAAACTGGAGCTGGAGCGCGAGATGCGCTGTAAGGTACAGCGCGAGCTGACCGAGTGGCGCCGCACGGACATCACCATACCTGCCGTGGGAGCGAGGACGGCGAGTCACCAGCCGCTTCACACGGACATCACCATACCTGGCCAGTGAACGAAGACGGGGGAGAGTCACCAGCCGCTCATGTGGTCTTGCAGGACTCATCACTATGGAAGATCAAGAAGGAGGCAATATTTGAGACCTGCTCCCCGAGGACGCAAATTTCCACCAAAACCAGTTTAATACCAGGTACAGCTGGAATATATTATTAATATTGTTCAATATTACTCATGCTGACGTGGGACGCTCGTGTTCGAATGGAATTTCATCTGCAAACCGAGCCCAACTTGCCGGAAGACCAACAACAGCAATGCTTGAGTTCTCACCACTGAGTATGCGTGTACGCGCCAACAGTCCGCAGCACGATGATGAGTCCGGCGCCGTTAATGGGACCGGACAGAGTGGCATGGGAAGCCACGTCCAGCGCGAAACGACACGAATCACCACGAGGCGCGGTCGAACAGCTCCCACGGCTGGCGGAAAGTACTCCAGGCCGTTACACGACGCTCATCGGGATGCTCCAGCAGGAAACCGTCAGGATCTGCGATCTAGATGTTGTGCAGCACCTGCGACAGGACGGGTGGCGTCAGGCCGAGGGCAGGCCACTCGCCCTGTCAGCGTCAGGGACAGGACTCTGACGTCGCTAGGACGCGCTTGACAGTGCTCCAATTATTGGCGGAGGGCATCGGGTAAATGGCTTGCAAGGAACAGAATATGACTGTTGAAAGCGAGTACTCGTAGTACAATAGTATTCCGCAAGGACGCAAATAGATGAGGAAAAAGCGAAGTATGTACGCGAACTATGTATGCTGGCACCCGAAAAGTTGCATTGAAAGCTATATATGACAAAAATATGTAATATTACATATCATGCATCTAAGTAACACAAAAAACATATGTTGAATGCAAAAGTGAAGGAGCTTTTGTATGTGTTGTCTGGTTATCATGAATATCGGATATTAGTCAACTGCGATGGGCTAAATAAGTCATTGGAGAAGGATGCTCAACTTACCCGCTGTCCTGCTGCAGCATGGTAGAACATAAACTGTCTCAGAGCTTTTACGATTCAAGACAGAAGGCAAACAAGTTTGCATAGATTGCAGCGAGAGTTTAAAAACAAGTCTGCGGTTTTTGTGATTACACGTAATAATTTACATTGTACAGTATACTCAGTACGCACACTAGTTGAAAAAGCCCGACACACTCCGGGAGGTGCAGGAATATGTCATGCCAAAGGTTGTTTGGTGTGTGTGGTGCAGTTTAATTTGATCTCATCATGAGAAACCTCCCCATGAAAGGTTTCTTTGTAAAATGGGCTCTTTCTCGTCCTCGCGTACATTTTGCCCATCAATCCACACCATTTTCCATTTTTTTTTTCAACAAAAAAATCCAGACAAGTGAGAGGCCATGGCCCCCCCATGTTCCTACGTTTGTGTTGTGTTATTGGGGTTTAAGGGCGCGCGCGACACCTTTGGGGTTCAATTTGAGCCCATCTCCATTCCACGCCTGTACTACCGCATTCATGAGCGTTGTACCCCATTGGTTTATTTTATCCTGTATGCAGAGCTCAACGTGTCACGCTCCGTGTCACATTCGGGACAGGTTGTTTTGATAACAAGACACGCTGAGGCGAGAGCTACCGACTTCACCCAGTCGGAACTTCGTCTGACAGCGGAGATCTCCAGATGATGAGCAGCTCGGCGATAACACAGAGCCAGTCCCAGGATAACCATTGGCGATCACGATCGTCTGCGGACAGCAACAGTCGAATACGTGGAAAAAAAAAAAAAAAACGGTGTGCAAACGAAAACAATCACATTATTAGACAGTCGATAAAACGATTCAGCTGTGTTAAAAAGAGATTCCACAGTCAACACTGGACGATAAGTTCAGAATTATGCGCAGCTCACGACGGATAAATTACCAGAATTATCAGCGCTCACGGATTAAAAATTTCAGGAATTATCTCAGCTCCTCGACAGATAAATTCTAGGAATTATCCAGCTCTGCGACGGACAAGATTTTATGAGTCATCCAGCTCTTAGACTGACAACTCAGAGCAAGATGACACCAGTAGTTCATTCCAGCTGCCGACCGACGGCAGAACGCGTCATCTCTGCCACTCCGCAGGACGGTTTTCACCTCCACCGTGCCGCCGCCCGTGCTTCACCTGGTATTTTACGGAGTGCACCATGTGCGTGAGCTTCTCTCCTGGATGGTTGCGAAAGGCCGCAGCTGGCCGGAACCACCGTCGGCCCCGCGTCCCGCCGCCGCTGCCGCTGATGATGGCTCGCCATCGGCACCGTGCCCGTCAATCTTGACCTTGAGTTCGTCTGCGAGCCGCTGGTGACCGTCCAGAGCAGAGGACGCGGCCGTCGGAACGGCAGCCATCCCTGGACTGGAGGAAGAGGAGAGCGGAGCTCTGCTAGATAAACCCAGACCCTGGATATCATAGTGACAGCAATGACTTAACATAGATTGACACTGATTTTGCTGTAATTTAACAAAATAGAACATTGGTTCAGAACATCCATGTATCCATACCATGTACGACAGGCTCAACCAATTCACCATGCCCTGGGTTTAGCCGAAATCGTCTGGAGGGTACTGAACACACAGGATGAACCACTTATTGTATGATTATAATATACCATACAACTTCCCAACTCTTGCACAATGCAATCTGCATTTTGCAATCTGAGTTTGTATTTCAGTAGGATGACCTGATGTCAGTGGCAGCACCTACTTGACAACAAAGCATACGTAATCCAACAATTGTGTAGAATTAACTATGTTACCTAGCTACTCTGGTCCACGACACCCATTTAACACAGCAAGGGAACAAGTCATGAAATCCAATCAGCAAATTGTGAAAACTGATCACGAAGCATGATAATTGATAGTGTTACAAGAAGATAGTCATCACACATCTAACGAAGGAACCTAACGAAGGAAACTTATATTTATAACATTGTGCATATTCTTAAGCATTCACACAATACAATGCATTGCATAGCACAAAACTAAGAAAACGTAAAACTTATAGCCTTCCTACTCAGTTGCTTACCTAGCAGTTTAGGGGAAGAGACAAGGGAGCTAGAGCCTAGAAGGCTTGTGGGAATATTTCTCAGTGTTAAACATTAACATCATATCATACATTAACCCGCGCCCCACTGGGCCTTTGCATTTCCTGCGCCCGACTGGGGGGAGGGGGTGTTTGAACACCACACACCCTATAACTCAGCTCCTAAGGCACGTAGACAAAAAAAAACACCGCTCGAAAATAATTTCGAAACTATTTCTGACTTTTTTCGCTCACGTCAAAACTCAGGTCACCAGAGGTCATCGAATGTCAATTTTTCCAGGTTTAGGACATTGCTCCAGAAACCCCAAAATATCTCGGAAACTATGCTACCTAGAAACAAACGGTCAAAAAACAACTGCTAGCCATTGAAATTTGCAATCGACCTAGTTGTCGTCAAATTTAAACTATCTTAGTTTAAATTTGATCTGGTCTATGGTCTATAGTTTAGGCTCTAGAGGTCATGTTTTTAATCGTAGATAACTTCTTACCTAATGAAGATAACACAATACTGTTTACGCCATCGTTTTTGTCTCGTCAAGACGCATTTAAACTTGTTAAATTGTATCATGTTAGGTAAACTGTAAAAACTAAAAAAATGACCTCAGGTCAAGGTCAAGTGGTGACCCAAGTAGGTCATGTTGCATATCAGGAGACGTGTCTTGACAATACAAACACATTGGTGAAAGTTGCACTTCTCTATCTGCATTATGTCCAGAGTTATTGACGAAAAGGTTGTTGGCGACCTCGGATGAAAAAAAAAACCCCCCTTTCCAAAAAAAGGATTTTGACCCCGTATGGGTCCACTGAAGAAAAAACCGGCACTTTGGATCATACCATAATATCTATGATAACATTACCAGAAGGAAATGGACTTATATCGTCGAAAAAGAAAGCATTTTGAAATTTGAATTCTATCCAGTGACTCATAATGAGGCACAAAATTGACCCACCTCAGGTCACCGATATAAAAAATCCGAATTACAAATTTGCGTTAGATACTTGATGTCTTAATGTAATCCTAAAAGTTTGATATCGATCTCTTAGAAACTGTGGGTCATGTGCCAACCGCAAACTTACTTGGTAGTATGGTCACTAGACCTGACCTGGTGACTGACCTAAATCCGACACGAAACTTGAAATTTAAGCCAAATGGCGAAAGGCATCAATTGATAAGCTATTGCCAAATTTAGGACGGCGCTACGCACCGCCATTTTGTTATCTCGACAAGACAGCGAGGGGGATGTTCACCTTAATCCGTGCCGCCCAGTGGAGCCGGTAAATTAAATTATATCATAAAAAACCTAACTAGTTGTACCTCATGCATTCCATTTCTATGGTCATGTCTAAAATGGCAATCATTGGCAGACTTGTAAAATGGTGAATCAACGGGCTCGGCTTATCCCCGTCTGTGGTCAGCCCGTCAAACGGTCACGATAAGATTCAGGGTTGGCTGTCGCCTGTTTGCTTCAATGAGATGCAAGTTTGGTTCACAGACTGAGTATATTCTAGACTTCAGAACATTACTCAGATATATGGGCTAGGTTGCTATAATTGCCTATTTTGTAATAAGGAACGAGCAACATAAGCCAGATAAAACCATAACTTAGATATGTTTGGAATCCAGAAACAACCTGGTCGTTGTTACCAATTTTGCATCTCAGCTGGGCAGGCGAAAGCCCCAGCCCCCGACGGGTGGACGCCAAGGACGGGAGTAATTCACATCCGTTGACTCACCATTTACAAGCTGAGTCACTGGCACCAACTCGCCTGGTAACTCATCTTGGATAGGCTACCTCACTGCGACCTTCACAGGGGAGGGGAAGATAGACGAGGAAGCCGCGTCCGCTACAGAGACGCACAACCCCAGTTTTTATGATAGGCATGCTCGGTATTGAGAGGTTGGAATCGGTGTGGTCTGCTTGTTTAGAGATCTGCTGCTGATCAAAGATTGTCAACAAAGTTGGTCCAATGTTTGCCAATGCATGGCCTAGACAGGCCAGTGCAAGAGGTATTTAGGTGGGATTGAGTTTAGAGTGAACTTGGGTGGGGCAGCAATGTGCAGCAGTCACTTGCATGATAGTTACATCAGGAAAGTGAAGAAGGTTGAAGTACAAGTATTTGTAAGGGGCGAGATTTTAGAAGGAAATATGATTACCCAGGCACTCATCTGAACCAACGTTGACCTAAACCAAAGTAACTAACCCTAAGTCCTCTTCACAACAGTGTAAAATAGGGGTACAGGTCTCAATCCCTTACCCAATACACATGCCGACGTCGGCTTGACATCCGGTAATTGCGTAGGCAACCAATGTCGGGCCCGACGTCGGCTGGACGTCGTATCATGTCCGCCTATTTGCGACGTCCAGCCGAGGTCCAGCCGACGTCTACAAAAGCCGACGTCTACATGCCACTGATCGAGATGCCGACATTCTGCGACGTCGACTCGAACGCCGCCCGACGTCGGTCTGGACCTCGGCGGGATGTCGGCAAGCCGACGTCGGCTGGAAAACCTCGGACCCGACGTCGGCTGGATTCTCAGACCCGACGTCGGCTGGACCTCGGCTTGGACCCTCGGCTGGAACCTCGGCTGGACCTCGGCTGACCTCGGCAGTAAGCGGACATATCTGACGTGTAGCGACGTCGCCCCGACATCGAGCCGCGTCGGCATGCAGCTTTCCGAGACGCCGGACGAATTCTTTTTGAAGTCGTTACCGAACATCAAAATGTGTATTGGGTAACTAGGAAGGCTATCATCTGACTACGATGTCCAAGTTAATAGTAAAAGTTGTGTTCATGAACAAAATTAGCACCTGGGAAGCGCATGTTACCTACCAGGCACCAGCTATGGCACCATACTGATGACATCACTTTTGTGGTGAGGGGCCATCCAGGGCTTGGGGGGAGGGGCAGCTCAGGGTGTGGCCAGACCAGCCCCATAGCAGTTGCTGGCACTAAATCCAAGTAATCAATTTTTGACGCATACATATTTTGATCCAGCCCAATAGTCAAGGTATGGGGGAAAATGACAGATTTTCAAATGGCAATTATGAAGCACTGGACAGAAGTGATGGGATGAATGGCACATGAATCTTTGCATTGTGGCTCATAGTTAAGTTTCAGCCACCCATATATTTAATATTATCTTGGAAATTCATGCAAAATAGATTTAGAAGTACATCAATTTTTTAAACCTTGGCTCACCTGAATAAATTTGACTCAAAATAAAATCATTTAATCAAAATATTGATGCAGTAGCATAACCAGTAAATAATACAAATAATAATAAAATACTTTACACAATAATTTAATGTAATAGCATTACAAAATTAGCTTAAATTACCAAGAAAATATAAACTTGAATATTTCAAAAGGATAACTTGAGGACATGAAAAACATATTTTATGTAAGTTGTCACTACAAGATGACGTCTCAATCTTTCCAGAAAAAGTTAAAAACTAACACATACAGTTTGAGTTGTGACCCATGTGCATGGAGTAAATAGTTGTGTTTAGATGGTATGATTATTTTTGTGAACCAGCCATTTTCCATCAGTATTTTTAGTGAAAGTATTTTTAGTGAAAGTATTTTTAGTGAAATGTTGTCAATAACTGTGCCAATTTTGAAAATCTTAACTCTGAGGTACAGTGCCTATGACAAGATCTGCCCACTTTGCATAAAAAATTGATGTGTCAACAATTATTAATTGGACCTAGTGCCAGCAACTGAGACCTTGTTAAAATCCTGTGAATTTGATGGGCCTGGCCCCCAGTCACCCCCCCCCCAGGCGCAGATCCAGGGGGTGAGTGGTTGCAAACCCCCCTGAGCTGGGTCTCGCCTATGGCACGCCCGGAGGGTGCAATTTTTGTATAGCGCACCCCCTGGCTGAAATTCTGGATCCGTGCCTGCTCCCCTCCCCGGACCCCAGGTGGTGACACCGCTGCATCATACCAATACAGCACAGGCACATAATGTTACAAAATATTGTCACATGCCCAAGCAGCCAGATGATTTCAACTAAGTAACAGGAACCAGTAACAGGAACCAGTAACAGGAACCAGTACAAGTAACCAGGACAAAAAACAAGAATATGGCAGAAGGAAAATGAATTCCATTCAGTAGGTAGTCACCGACACCTCACAGGCCACAGCTTGAGCTAGGGTGTCACACAAGTTGATAGAAATGACAGTGTTACATTAACATGGAAAATACATACATATTACAATACAAAACAACTTTCTCACCTTGAACTTTGGCTGTAACTTGTCCCCACGCTGACGCCCACACCCGCGTTGAACAACTTGTGTGGTATTGTTATAGCCTTGGATAGAAAGCGTCAGTGTATACTTATTTATATTTATGCTGAAATTGATATCGCCGGGGACCTAACTAAGCCTTCGCTCTGCACTCGTCCGGTGCGTTGTTATTCTACGGCGCGCCGCCCAAGGCCCTATAACCAGGTAGAGTCATCCGGCAAATGTACCGCTCTGTGACGTATACTTGTGACGTCACAAGTATTCACGGGCTCCTAGGCGCCGTAGCCCGTAAATGTTTTTATGCGTTATATTTTAGGATTATTTTCTATGCGGAGAGGAGATAACAAGCACTGCAACAAAAGCCATTCGGTAAGAGCAACTATTTGCTAACTAACGAACAGCATCGGTTTGTCCCTCCACTCTTACCACTGTTAATACAGCACCGACAAAGCAAGTTACAGACATACCTGATCAACCACTCTAGATATATTCCCAAAAGTCCTAGAACATCCTTAGAACTCTCTAAAATATATTCAAACTCTCCAAAAACTTTCTCTAAGAAACAGACAAGAAAGCCTTTAGGATTTTAGATAAAGTCCCTAGAAATGGTAGCCCTGTGCGTCAAGAAAAGTTGTGCCACACCTCTGATGTCACAAGTATTCATTGACCAATGCACTCTGAAGGGATGACACCCCCTGGCGCCGCCCACAAACAAGAGAAACAAGACAATCAAGATCAAGATCTTATCTCTATAGTGGCTCGATAGTGGCTTATGGCCTTGATCAAGGCCTTATAATTGAAGGAAGAGACCTTTGACCGAATGCGACTCAGGGTTCGTGACGTCATATGGACGCGGACTTCCTTGCCCTTGTAATATACCTAGGTTCCAAAATAAGCGTCCCGCTGCAGGTTGACCGGCACAGTGAGTATAACGCCTGGGACAATGGAGTATCTGCCACGTTGTGAGAAAAATACACCAAACGAAAGAGGAAAATATTTTTAAGTTCTTAAAAATAAATATTTTTCATAAACTACTACCTCTTTTAGCAATAAGGCAAGAAAAGAGCAAAGAAGCGACGTTTTACCGTACTTGAGTTGGTGACGTCACAGGCATGAGTAGCTGACTTCGCTATTGTTTAAGAGATAGATAATTATTTTGAAGCCTCGATGTGGAATGCTTAAGTTTTTCGAGCATAAAAATACATATGTGGTTAGGGTAACTAGAAGCAATCATTTTTCATTTGGTTCCACTTTTGGCTGCATTAATGTGAAGGAGCTATCAGGAAAAAGCGAAAACTTGTTTAGGTATACTAAATAAAATAAAGCATTTTTCATGCACAAATTAATTTTGCTACCAAATGAAACAAAAAATGGAAAAGCGAGAAAGAGCATTTGATTGTATTTTTAAACATCCTATATGAGAAAATAGCCTTCCTCTAATTGAAAAGCCAGTGACGAGTAATCTTAAAAGTGGTAGCCTGTAGTCACATACCGCCTGAAGCGTAAGTCGTGTTTTACGCAAGTGGCAGTTTCGCCAGTCGCAACTTAAAATTAATGTTTTAAAGCAATGTTGTAGGCCTCGATAAACATTTAAAGTTTATCAGCATGATCAGAAAATCATACTGTTTATCCCAGACGCAATAAATTTTAAATATTTGGTGACTGCATTACTCCATTAGAGAAGTGATGGAGGATTGAGAGCCCACTCGGCACTCATTCTGGGCACTTCAATTCACTCCATCAAATCCAACATAACTTTTTCCAAAGACCGGTGGCCGGTGGTTTAATTACGAGCGAGCGCGAAGCGCGGAGCGAGTCCTCATTGAATACCGGATTTTTATCACATACATAGAAGCGGCCGACCGGACCCGGCCGGGCACGGCCCGGCCAGACCGCGACGCTGGCCAGAAGCTTAATCTTTTGAAACACCCCGCATCCGATTGACCAAAGCGTCTTGCGCATCTGATAGCCCATGTAATGGCATTATGATATTGAATATGTTTTCTCCATGTGATGGGTCAGGCATGGCGCGTGACACGTGCCGCTCAGGGTGGTCCAGAAAGTATTATCCTGCTGTAGCTGAGAAAGGCTGACCTATTAAGCTAAAATTTTGTGTGAGGCTGGAGACCACAACACTGGCAATGTTTGCAAGCAGGTTAAACATATGGGTCACACTGAACGTGCGCAACGGCACCTGTTCCGTCCACGAAAATTACCTCAGAATATCGTTTTGCAATAACGAGACCTATATCTCGGCAACCAAAAGTCGCAAGACACGGGTCAAAACACAGAATGCGTAAGAGAAACGATCCGCCCGGCGTATGCACCTATGTGTTGATCCCAGCGGCGCGTGGTACGTGCAAAGTTACTGGGCTATACAAGGGCGCAAATTCATAGTTTTATGCGCTCACAATTTAAATCAGTGCCAGCACCTATGGGACGTGAAAGCGATGAACAACACCAATCTGTAGACCAATGTACCGTCTCTAAAATGCATGCGAAAATTTTAGGTTTTTTAAATACAGTATTTCGCTGTTAAAATCTTCCTGTATATATTTTTCATTGTCGATTTTTATAATATTTCCTTCATTAAACCGCCTAGCTTCAAGAACAAAGGGTTGCTAAAGATAAAAATGCATGCTGCTGTAAGACAATAATCCATCTAGTACCACCCAAAATTAATTTTTACCTTCAAACATGAAGCTTATAATTGCAAATTAAAAATAACGCTGCAAAACCTATTTAGTTCAAAGTATGATTAAGACTTTAAGTTCGATTAAGACGATTAAGTTCAGATATATTTGCGACGGCAAAACACCACATCAGGGTATATTGATAGGTATACACCACATCAGGGTATATCAGGGTATACACCACATAACGAAAAGAATTAAAAAACATGCTTTGCACAAAACGAACCTCCGTTGGGTGGGTGATAATGGACGGGGATTTATTCGGACTCGCTCGTCCTTCGCCGTTTAAGGCGTCTTACTGGTTTATTTTACGCGGCTGTGCCGGCCAACCCAGCGGAACGCTTATTAGTATCAGTACCAGCGCAATAGAACACTAGCAATAGATAAATAGCCAATAACACAATAGCCCTTGTACGAATCAATATTAACTCGCTTTTTTAAAGACTATGTAGAGCAATCTAAGAAGCCAATTTACATTAAAATACCCTGAAAGAAAGACAAATTCAAGGTCTCTAACCCAATAAGATTACCTTGTCTAATATTTTGTTTATAAATCTAACTTAGGTACTTCTTATGTAAAAAATGAAAGAACTAACCAAACGATATAGGTATGGCAGTTTCGTACAAATGAAGCAGAACCGGTGCCCCCCCCCCCCGTTCCGCCGCCTATGAGTGACGGCAGAAGATGATTACTGGAAATTATGCGGGACAATTGGTTAGCTGGAGAGTCTGGACTGTGTTGGAAAGCCATGTGTTCCTACGCTGATTCAGAATACTGTTCAAAGGCATATTGCTAACTTAAACCGCTGTTGCTACCATTAGTCACCTGTCACAAACAGGGGCGTCGATACCTAATAGACCACTCAGACTAGTCGCCGACTACATTTTTGGACGTCCCAATGTGCCGCCACCGCCTATAGGTGCCGCCCTCGACGAGGCGCCGTCCCTTACCCAGGTGCCGCCACTGACCGGACGCCACCCAAGTCAGGTGCTGTCCCTCAAAAGATATCGCCCCTTTAGCCAGGTGTCGCTCCTTCAGCCAAGAGCCTCCCCCTCAGAAAGATGCCGCGCTTCAGCCAGGTGCTGCCCTTAAAAAATATGCCGCCCCCTCAACCGGGTGCCGCCCCTTCAGCCAGGTGCCGCCCATTCAGCAGGTGCCGCCCATTCAGCAGGTGCCGCCCCTCAGAAGATGCTGCCTTTAGCCGGGTGCGCCGTCACTTCAACCAGGTGCCGCACCTTCATCCAAGTGCCGCCCCTTCAGCCAGGTGCCGCCCCTTGCCACTGCCACCCCCATGCTAGATGCCGCCCCCGAGCAAAAAGTTTCACTTTTTTTCGCGTGTCGACACGTACCGCTGGTCACAAATCACCACCGATCACAGCTCGCACCCAATAATGAACTTGAAGAGGTTGACTTGGCAGCAGATGAACAGGCTCGATAAACCCTTTATTGGTTTGTAGGTGAGTACTATGCGAAAGAGAGAGCGGGAAAAACAATTTAACAGGCATTGCACAAGACAACATAATAACTGCACAGATAAACACAAATCATCGTCAGTCAGTTGCATACGCACTATATACAGTAGGTATCTTCTTAATTAGACTCATAGATAACAGTAGACTAACAGTAGATAGCAGTAGTCTTCTGTTATCTATGTTAGACTATATAGCAAAGACAAGCGGAGACATCGATTGCAATTTTGGCGGACTCAGCGCCAGCATTCAAACACATATCTTGCTAGTATCGTCCCAGAATTGTGGCGACTCGCACTGCATATGCACCGCCAGTCCGTCCTGGCAGTAGTAGAAATAGCGGGTGTTATTCGGGTCAGCGAACAGGCCGTTAGGCTGCGGGCAGACGAATTCGGGGCTTGACGACGGAGACACCGTAGTGATCGGACCCTCGGTAGTTGTAGGTGGCGCCTCGGTAGTGGTGGCAGCTGGCGTAGTTGTAGGTGGCGCTGCTGAGGTGGACGTGGTCGGCTCCGGCGTGGTGGTTGGAATGTAAGTCGTGCCTGAGGTGGTTGTCTCTGAGGGTTCCCAAGTGGTTTTATCCGTGGTGGTCCTCAGAGTGGTAGTCCTCGCCGAAGACGTCGGAACAGGCGAAGTGTCATCTGAGGAAGGTCGATGGAAGTTCAAGCGTCGCTGGCAACCACAGCCTTCTACCTAACCTACCCCTGGGATGCTACGAACGAAACTTGATTAATTTATTTCATTTGTTGGTAACTGCTAACCAACGACGTATATTTTGCCGATGTAGGTATATTTTAAAGCTTATCTATCTGCCCATTGGATTTTCGAAGTTCTTTATGCCTAATTATGAATTGCATGCATTAATTAGTCTTATTTTACCGTTATTTAACACCACCTGCTATTTATATCGACGTCTGATCGGCCGTAACCTTCCGACCCTGACTGCACCGGACCCGCCTGCCACGATGAGCCTGGCGTCCCGGGTGCTGACGCGAGACGTGACCGCCAGCGGCCAGCACGTCGGACCCACCTGCCACGATGAGCCTGGCGTCCCGGGAGCTGACGTGAGACGTGACCGCCAGCGGCCAGCACGTCCAGGAGCCGTCGTGCCGGTAGTCGGCGTCTTCGATCAGCAGGCTGCAGATGCGCTCCTCCTCGGGGAACAGCGCGCGCACCTTGTCCGGCGGCGCCACGTTGTAGAAGTGGTCGACACCGAGGTGGGTGCCGGAGAGGTGCCAGGCGCAGATGTCGTGCTCACTGGTGACGGTTAGCTCACAGTCCAGCTGGACGGTGTCGCCCGGTCGGACCCAGGCGTTCTGGGGCTCAGTCACGAACACCGTGCTCGACGAGTCGGGCTCTGTGGCTCCTGCTGTGCACATTACGCTCAGGTGAACACACATGTTAACATGCTGGTCATATGCAGCCTGCAGATCACACGCAGATCACACGCAGGTGACACGCAGATCACACGAAGACGCAGGACAGATAGGGCAGTGGCGTATTTATAAATCTGCCAAGGGGGTCCAAGCCCTCAAGGGGCGCCAAACCCACACATGCGGGCACCGTCAGCGAAAGATGCCGAGTTAAAAGGAGAGCCATAGGAGCCGAGTTCAAGGGTGGGGGGGGGGGTGTCGAAACACCCCCCCCCCGGCCCGAGGAAGGTGGCGCCGAGCACCGGCCCGGCGCGGGTTAAAAGCCGAAAATGTTGGGGGACGCGTTTTCCCGTCCCCCTTTGGCGTCGCCCTTGGCGTAGTCTCTACTATGCATACCACTAATCGTCTGCATCGCGGTTAAGTAATTATTTATTTTGCGACGCTATACAATTATACATTTATTCCACTTTATCATCACGTTCCTTGGTTCAGCTGCGAAACGAGACGATTTGTGAGCACGCCAGCACGAGCTCTTCAACGTCTTTTATCTGCAGTCCTCGGTCACCATGTTATATCGCCTTCAGTTCAGTTCCAGTTGAACGCACAATCGATTTATTGTCGAACGAAAGAGCAATGATCACAATACCTAATCTGGCTAATATTCCTTTTTTTAAGAAACGAAGGGAAAGTACTTAAATCCCACTGATAATATAATAATATAGTAATATACACCGATTTTTTATGTCATTTGTCACGAATAGTAGTCACCTGAATTGGGATAATTCGATGACCTCTGTTCTCAATACACCATTCTGGTTTCATTGCATTTGCAGCATGTTTAAAGGATATGGTTCACCTTGGATTGTTTTTGTCAAACACGATTTTATTATATTTTGAAATACAACTTCTTTTCATATTGTCGAAAATAGCCATACATCGCACCGATTCAGGACAGAAGGATGTACATTATTAATTTTACCAAAACTATATGCGTACTCTGCAACTTCAAACGAAAGAATGTAATGGCTCAGCCAATCAGATTCGAGAGAAGTCGCGTAAGATTACTGTATAGCCTCCCGAAGGCCACATTCTTGACATTCTTTGTTTATGGACCACATTCCTTCGACAAAAAGTCAAATATATTCGGCTGGAGAGCCTTTTCAGTCAAGAAAACTTGCAGTTAAGGTTTTTTTAACACGGCCTACAAAACTGCTATTTCAGTTCAAAACCCATGTTGAAGGTGAACAATTTCCTTTAACGTGGATTTCCATGTTATGATACGTATATTTGGTTAGGTTAGGTATTTTAGGTGTTTTAGGGGGCCGATCCGTTGATGTCCGCGTCACATCGTTCGCGTCGCCTTTTCGGAACTCGGCAGTCGGCAGGCTAGCTAGCTTAAAGGGACACTGCCACCTTAACATTATATTTGAGTTGAGATAGCC
>VOPJ01011691.1:0-14451 GCA_014673585.1 Semibalanus balanoides
TCACGGGCCTACGCTGACGGCCACCGCATGCCGCCACTCTCTGTGGTGCAGTGATCTTTGAAACTAGCCACTGTTTTAGGCATTCAGATTATTATCAACGCCACGTATATGGCTGTAAAATTATGTCCGCTAATGTTTGGCGTAGTTTATTGCTGTATTCTGCCACCCAAAGCTGTCTTTTGTCCGACACTTCGCCATCAGTAAATGATCACATGTAGATTAGCTCGGTGCTGGCTCTCACTCGCTCAGAAACTTCACGCCCACTCCACCGCCAGTATTTGAACACTGTGACTGGGTCACGCAAACTTTCAGCTTGCATCTCATCTTCCGCTTCACGGCGGAAAATGGCGGAAAACTTATTTCGACCTGACCCAATATAAGCCCTGCAAAGCGCCGCCTGGCCTTCGGACATGTATCCCTGTAGCGGTCAAACGCCACCGTTTCCACCTGACCCAGTCTCAGCCCTGCAGAACACCGCCTGGCCGCCGGACATGGGCGGTCAAAAGTTACCACTCGGTCACTTTGGAGAGGCCGCGCCGGGCCGGCCGGCCGCTTCACAGCGCGACGCTGCAAAGCGGGACACCGTCTTACGACGTCCCACGGGATCGCATGCAGCGCTGCGGTCCTCCCTCGGACGCCAGCGAGCCGACCCGCAGCGTCACGCAAGCGGCGTCTCCGAGCGGAGAGCGGTCCCACAGCAGCCGCCGCAGGCAGCGGTACGCTCTGTTCTTCACCCGTCGACGGCACCGACCGGCTGATAGTGAGCTGGCGACTGACCGACCAACGGGGAGGATGACCACGAACATGTTGGATAAACCCAGACCGGTGGGTTGACGATGGCGACTAGTATGCTGTGCGCGGTGACAAGACGCACACGGACTCGGCACGGCGCGGAGAAATTAGACCATGTGCAGCGAACCACAGCGGACAGGCGCGAGAAGAGGCATTAGAGCGCGGAGACGCAGGAGAGTCTCACTCTCGAACAGCACGTCAGCTGCAGCACCTCAATCCCAGAGCCCAGCAGCCGGAGAGAGGGCCCGGTAGGCGGTGGGTGGACAGACGCGGCAGGTCGGTCGGTATGGGCTGCGCGCCGCACCGCCCCACCGAGCACGCCATCTGGTGGGTTTGTCCGGAGTCGCGGGAGCTCTCCGGTGGGTCGGCGGCTGAAAACACGCGACGAACCATCCCCGGAGATCCGGCTCCGCTATCTGTACCCCGGATAACGGCTCTACTATCTGTACCCCGGAGGCCGGCTCCTCTATCTGTACCCCAGGAGGCCGGCTCCACTATCTGTACCCCGGAGGCCGGATCCGCTATCTGTACCCCGGAGGCCGGCTCCACTATCTGACCGACCGTTGAGGCGCGGATCGCTATCTGTACAGGAGTGACCGGATCGCATATCTGTAACCACAGATGAACACGGAGGCCGGACTTCTGCTATCTGCACCCCGGAGGCCGGTAGCTGTATGTCATGTTACCAAGAAGGTCACCCGGAAGCCAGCCTGCTATACTGTAACCAAACGAAAACCCACGAAGAGGCCGGAATCCGCATAATCTTGAAATACACCGAAGAGGAACCGGCTCTAGCTATCGTGAAAAGAAGAGGAGCAAGGAAAAAAAAAAAAAAGAAAAAAGAATAGGGAAAAAGTGTAATGTGAAAAATGAAAAAATAATGAACCATCCGGAGGCACGGACTTACTGCCTAATCTGTACAACAACCGGAGGCCGGCTCTCATAAATCTGTACCCCAGGAAGTCCGGACTCTGCCTATCTGTACCGCAGAGGCCGGATCGCGACTATCTAGTGACCAGCCGGAGGAACCGAGAACTGCTGCTATCTTGTACCGAAAACACCGGAAGCCGGCTCTTCTAATCATGTACACAACAAAAAGAAGAAATGGACGGAGCCGGCTCCACTACTGTACCCAACCGGAAGGCTGGCTCAGGTGGACTGTAGCGGAATAACATCCGGAGGCAGCTCATGCTATCTGATACCCTAGAAAGAGGGCCGAGCTCCGCTATATTACCACGAGCAAAAGGCTCCGCTATCTGTACCCCGGAGGCCTCGGACTCCGCTATCTGTACCACCGGAGAGACCGCGACATCTCTATCGTGATACACCGAAAAGAAACCGGGGGGGAAAAAAAAAAAGAAGTCCGGCCTGATATCTGTAGCGCTACACCGGAGGCCGGCTACCGCTATCTGTAACACACCGGAGGGACCGAGCTCCGGCTATCTATACACGGACGCGGGGAGGCCCGCTGCCATTATCTGTACACACAAGATCGCGGAAGGCCGGCCTCCTGCTATATGTCCCCGGAGGCCGGCTCCTCTACGGTAATCACACCGGAGGCACGGCTCCTTCTAGGATCTGTAACACCTTGGAGGGCGCAGGCTCCTCTATCTGTAAACGCCCGGAGGCCTGTCTGTACCCGCGGAGTGCCGGCTCTGCCTATCTGTACCCCAGAGCTGGCTCCGCTATCTGTACCCGGAGGCCAGCCTCTGCTATCGTGTAACCCCGGAGGCCGCTACTGCTATCTGTACCCGGAGGCCGGCTCCTCTATCTGTAACCCCGGAGGCCGGCTGCTGCTATATGTCCCGGAGGCCGGATCCTCTATCTGTAACCCGGGAAAAGGCGGCTCTGCTTTCTGTACCCCGGAGGCCAGCTCCGCTATCTGTACCCCGGAGGCCGGCTCTGCTATCTGTAACCCGGAGGCCGGGTCCGTTATCTGTACCCCCCGAGGCGCGGTTCCGTCTATCTGTAACCCCGGAGGCCGCTTCCGCTATCTGTACTCCGGATAACGGCTCTCTATTGTACCCCGGAGGCGGCTCCTCTATCTGTACCCAGAGGCCCGCTCTCCACTTCTGTATCCGGAGGCCGGCTCCGCTATCTGTACCCCGGAGGCCGGCTCCTCTATCTGTACCCCGGAGGCCGGCTCTGCTATATGTACCCCGGAGGCCGGCTCCATCTGTACCCCGGAGGCCGGCTCTGCTATCTGTACCCCGGAGTCCGGCTCTATCTGTACCCCGGAGGCCAGCTCTGCTATCTGTACCCCGGAGGCCGGCTCCGCTATCTGTACCCCGGAGAACGGCTCTACTATCTGTACCCCGGAGGCCGCTCCTCTATTCTGTGTACCCGGAGGCCTTGTCTGTACCCCGGAGGGCCGGCTCTTGCTATCTGTAGCCCCAGAGCTGGCTCCGCTATCTGTACTCCCGGAGGCCAGCTCTGCTATCGTTCCCAGGAGGCCGCTCTGCTATCTGTACCCCCGGAGGCCGGCTCCCTCTTATCTGTACACGGAGGGCCGGCTCTGCTATCTGTAACCCGGAGGCCGGCTCCGTCTATCTGTACCCCGGAGGCCGGCTTCCTCTATCTGTACCCCGGAGGCCGGCTCTGCTTTCTGCTATCTGTACCCCGGATAACGGCTCTACTATCTGTACCGGAGGCCGGGTTTCCGTTATCTGTAAACCTTCGGAAGGCCGGTTACGCTTCTGTACCCGGAGGCGGCTCCGCTATCTGTACCCGGATAACGGCTCTACTATCCTGTACCCGGAGGCCGGCTCCTCTATCTGTACCCGGCCAGAGGCGGCTCCACTATCTGTACCCGGAGGCCGGCTCTGCTATCTGTACCCCGGAGGCCGGGTCCGCTATCTGTACCCCGGAGGCCGGATCCGCTATCTGTGCCCCGGAGGCCGGATCCGCTATCTGTACCCCGGAGGCCGGTTCCGCTATCTGTACCCCGGAGGCCGGCTCTGCTATCTGTACCACGGAGGCCGGCTCCGCTATCTGTACCCCGGAGCTCGGATCCTCTATTGTACCCCGGAGGCTGGCTCTGCAGCTGAGCTCCGGAGGCCGGCAGCTCAGGCGCCAGCGACGGCTGCGAAAGCCGATTCAGCGCCGGCATCGCCGCTCGTCCAGACGTACTGCGCCACAATCAGCGGCCGAGCCGGGCACTTTGGCGCAATAGCGGCCGCCGCTGAGACTGAGGGCCGCATGGCGCGGGGACAGAGTACCGAAATAGTCTGTCGCACATGTGCTGCCCGGCCACTGATGAGCCGTTCTAGCGCCAGCAACCGACATTCGCTGCCGATACGCTCTAATTGAGCAACATATAACACACAGCAAACACCAGCCTCAAGCGCGGGCAGAACGCAAAGCCACACCCAGCGCCATCTTGTGGCAGGATGGAAAACTATAGTTACTACCAAACCGTCAGATGGCAGCACCTCCGACCGGAGCGCCAGCCAACCGCTTGAGGTTGACAGACAGGCTGGCTGTCAGCTTTGAACGAAAACAAAGGCAGGTGTCGGCCCCAGTGGAGCACTGCGTGTGCTATGTTTAGCCGGTCAGCCCAGCGGCCACTAGCGGCTCTGAGGGAGGGAGAGGCGGGGCGTGGTCGGCGCCGATGGCCGGGCAGGGGGCGGGTCGGCTACGGCTGGAGGTCCACCAGGTCGGCCGGCTGGACCACCGGAGCCGTGCGGTGGACTCACGGAGCGCCCGAGTAAGGCCCCTCTCAGCCTCACACTGAATAACCAGCCGCCTCTCGGTCAGCCGGGGACGAGGCGCCCGAGCTGTCGCCGCGGTCGCCACGATCGCCGGACAGTCGGCCGGAGCCTGACCCCGTCACGGTCGCGGAGGGTCCACCGGCCGGTCTCAGCCCACGCGACACGGTGCTGCAGCGGCCAGCCCGTCTGCCGGACACCTCTGTTCAGGAGCCGGGTGGTGAACCAACAAGCCAGCCGCGCAGCAGGTGTGGATGCCCGAAACGAGCCCTATGGTCCAACTCATGGAATCTGGAACCCAGATCTGCTGAGAGCATGGATCCGCTTATAGCAAATGTCAAGAGACAACCAGAGATCGGATGTTTGTAACTATGTTATGTTCTGGGATCCAAAATCCCGAGTTTTGTTTGGAGATCCATTATTCATTATACAGAAATAGTATGCATGACAGCCGCGTATTTGTATATCGAGCGCACGCGACTGAAGCCATTAGGAATGAGTTTACGCACAGCCGGTCGTCATGTTTAATGCATATATCGCCTACCGCGCCGACACTCGTGTTACTGTGTAACGCTACTATCTTCCACATACCAAGCGGGGCTGAGTCGACAGCTAATACCATATCCAGCAATCCAAGGTGAGCTGAGAGCGCCTAAAACGGGCCGGCATCTGGCCCGATCTCAGCGGAGGCCGCCGTTCGAGTACGTCCGGAGCACATTAATTCAGCTGCCGGCGACACATACATCTCACGGCACGGCGGTGAAGGCCGCGGTTTCTGAGCGGCAGCGGCGACAGACGCCTGCGACTCTATCACGCGACGCGTCTCTCTTCTCGGGATGACAGGCACGCGCGACGGAAACGCCGGGACCGTGCACAGAGTACCGCCACCACGGCTTCCATCTGACCTTCACCGGCACAGGCACGTGGGGGCTATTCCCTCCTCGAAAGCATGTTCAATACTAACTAAGTCAAACGGCTGAGTCTACAAATCATCTTACGTTGAGCTCTACCACGCCCACATCCGTGTCCGTAGTGTTCAAACTGACGTTCCCCTCTGGTCCGCTTCACCCGGGCGCCTCCACCCTCGCCAGTTCCTCCGACCACCTGCCTCCTTCCACAGGCGTTACTCGCTCCCTTCGAGCACCGCCGCTCCCGCAACGCAGCCTTACTCCCTCGGCGCGCTGTCACTCCCAAATCCCTCAGTATGTGCCCTCACACGTCACTCCCTCGGTACACCCTCGCTTTCTCAGTACATACCCCTCCTTCGACGGAACCCTCAATCGCTCAGTGTACCTCTCGCTCTCGCGGTGCACCCTCATCCCATCGGTGCACTTCTCGCTCTCACGGTGCACCCGCATCCCATCGGTGCACCTCTGGCTCCCCGAGTACTCCTCATTCACTCCACACTCTTCTCACTCACCTTGTTGGCCTTGACGGGCGCGGCATGGTCGGCGGACAGCGTCTCGGGCACGGTCTGAAGGGGCGTCCTCATGCCGGTGCCGACGGACATGGCGCAGCGGAGGCGGCGGCGGCGCTCGTGGCGCGCTCAGCTGGCGGCCATAGCGGGCGCCGGCGGCCTCTCGGGAGGGGCGGCCACGCGGCCGGCGCAGGACCGCGCAGTGGAGGTGGCAGAGGCGATGGAGGCAGCGGCAGGGACCACGGAGATGGTGCGGGGAGAAGACAGGACCGGGCAGTGGTGGAGAAGTGTCGAGGGCTGCACTCAGTGGGCTCTGCAACAGAGAGAAGAGTGCGTTAGCAAAATAGCAGACAGGTAACGAACCGGCATAGCTCGACATTCGAAACTTAACAAGAGTGCCTTCCTTCAGTCTAATTCGGCCGAGTGTTGGACGGGTGGATCGCCCCGATTTTGAGACTGGCAGCCAACTAAAATGGAATAAAAATATGATTAACATTCAGATATATCAAATTTTGCACGGACATTCCCTTTAATATTATATTAATTGGTGAAAATGTAGTTCCTAAAAACAGATAAAAATGCGAAGAGTATGACTTTAGTCTACAAATATAGAGATGACGGAAAATTTTCGTGTATACAATTCCTATCATCCACTGGCATATGTCCTGCAACCATCTAGTGAGGTTCCATATGTCACCATCACCACACACCAGATAGATAGCTGCACACCATGGATCAAACGACACTCAAGGACATGTGGCATTTCATTTTCCATAACCAGGGGACAGGCATAGGTATAATCATAGTAAAGTATCTTCTAAAGCGCTTTATTCGCCAAAATCAAGTCGCCGCATCGTAACAGGGACACTTCCTGTGATAAAACAAGGACCGTATGCAATAAGTAGCAAAGGCAACTCACTGATACATTTGACAAGTAATAAAGGTAGTAATATAATAGGTGCACATAACAAAGTGCGGACGGATCCAAGGCTAGTCAATTAGTAATTCAGAATAACAGCATCAACAGCCAGGCCTAGTCCGATGCTTCCAGCAAAGCAGAAACATTACCTGCTGGCTGAGCTGATCAAAGTCAGGAAACACAAATAAAAAGCCAGACAATCAGCGGTACTATCACCAGCCAGTGTCCGAATTTCACAAATATGAGTGGAAAGTCACACCCAAATACAATTATTGTCACGTCACTTGCCATCGAAACGACATCACTAGCGATCGAGCTAAGACATATGAAGCGAATTCAGGTACCATGATACAAAATCAGAAAAAATATCAGACGCCTGCACTCAGCATCCACACACACGGTACAACAGTAATGGCAATCGGTGAAGCCGCAGTATTACAAGCCCACAATTAACCCTCGCCCTGGCAGGTCATTTTTACCCCAGCCCGTCATTTTTCGGGAATAGCAGAGACAATGCGGCGTGCAGCGCCGCCAAAGTTGGCACAACAGAGCACTACAATTCGTATTCTCGGATTTAATTTGGAACAATGACCTAAGGTCAGGTAAATTTTGAGACCTCCCCAATCATAAGTCAATGTGAAATATAAAAATGCTTCGTGTTCAGAAAATATGCATTGGATCAGGCCAATTATTTCAGAATCATGTTGTGTTAGCTATTTTTTTGTGACCTGGGTAAAATTGTTGCTTAGTACACTCTCCAAGGTCAGCTGAGGTCATCTGAGGTCACCAGCACTTTGTTGCCAATAACTATTGATAGAATACAAATAGTAACATGCGAATAACACCACTGTGTTTGTCTCATCGAGTCACGTCGCCCCAAATGCAACATGACCTATATTGATCCCCAAATCACCTTGAAGAGAGGTCAAATTTTGAAGTTGTCGAACACTGGTCCGGTGGTCACCATTGCCATCCATTTTTTTCTTCAGTCTTGAGCAGACAAACACGATGGCAAAAGTATTGCCCTATCTTTGTTAGATTACGTCATTCGAGAAACTAAAAAGAAACTTCAAGAAACTTAACCCTCGCCTTACGGCGGCGGGGAGGGGGCTGACAGGCCTAAGGTTTTTCTTGAATAACTTGTTACACATGCGGCGCATTTTGCTGAAATTTGCCGTAGCTGGGTTTCCAACAATTATATGTATGCTGTCGAAATTTCATAGGAATTGGTTTAGTATTTTGAAGAGATAATGACGTAAAAAATACGTCATGTTGGTGGAAAAATGATAAATGTTGGAAAAATCGTAGACAATGCGTGAGCTTAGAGTTTTGCAGCGAATTGCAAACACAAAACGGCTAACATAGAAAATGACATTCCCTTTAAAATGGCAATCTCTGATTTCCGAAACTTTGAGTTCTCGACCCTCAAAAATAAAAATGTAACAATTTAGGGGGAATCACTACAAAATCAAAATTGTAAAAGATATTAAAAACTGGAGCATACGTGAGAGAACTGAGTATGGATAATACCCAAACCAAATTTCAAAGCAATATCTTTATTTTTGACTGAGTGATGACTGATGGCTCCCCAAGACGTGCAAGAAGCTCATGACGTAATTTTGTAATCACTTTTTTGGACATTTTTTGGGACCAGATGCGAACAAATAAATACCTTTTCTGTAATTCTGAGACAAAAGTGGTCTAGGAACATGACTTTTTATTTACATTTATCAACTTCTAATTTTGATGTTTTCTGATAGAGCAAAATCACTATCCTGGACGTGGTCGAGTCGAGGTCATTCATTTGACCTGGAAGGTCATCCGTTGACATGAAATTGCATACCGTTAGATTTATCACACGACAGGCAACATGCTGGTTCTTACCGCGTTGCTCTATGCTGCTTGGTTTGAAAGTTAACAGGGGAGGCCTGTCACCTTTGCCCCCCGTAGGGCAAAGGTGAGACAAGCTCCCGTAAAGCGAGGGTTAAATGCCATCGTGACTTTTGGTGACCTCTGGAGCCTAAACTATTGGCATGAGCTAAAATGTGTCATCTCTGTGATTGCATTTTCCAAGAGTTTCCGATTATTTTTTCCCGTTTGTTCCTAGCTGTCATAGTTCCCGAGATATTTGGGCGTTTCTCGAGCATAGCCATAAACTTCGAAAATTGCATCTTTGATGACCTCTGTTGGCCTCAATATTTACCTGAGCCAAATAATACGCAAGTAACTTCGAATGTCTTTGTCGAGTGATTTCGAACGCTTTTACCGCGTCATTCTAGCCCCTTTAAGGTTTCGAGTTAGAGGGGGCAATTTTGACCCCCCCACCGGGCTAAGTTGCCTAAGAGGCCTACCAGGGCGCGGGTTATGGAAGCAGCAGTGGCGGCGGAAGGTATTTCCGGATGGGGGCAAAGAAACCCTGGGGGCCTCCTTGGCCAAATCCCCTTCCCAAAAATTGCACGAAATGGTATCTCCTCGGATTTAGGCTACTATATTTCGCAGGGCCTCTAAATGATATCGCAAGAACATTGGACAGGCCCATGTTGAAGTTTCAGGCCTTCCGACGCAGCGTTGGATTTCTGGCCGCTTTCTGGTCCCGGTACTTTCCTCTCTTCAATGAGTTACCCTCGTTTCGGCCTCAGCCCTTCGGGTCAAGCTAATCCCCGGGTCATGCCGCCGCCGCATTCCCCCGTGGAGGTGCAAACTTTGTGCACAACTGAGTTATATTCTGGACCCTAGAATATACCTAGATTATTAAATATAAAACATAATTCCAAGTAATATGTACGTACCACGCTAAACATACCCACTTGTATTATGTAGTCCAGAAAATTACTATTCTGGAGTTCAGAATATAACTCATTTGTGAACAAAGTTTGCATCTCAACTAATGTATTCGGCAGCGCTTCGCTGAACCGAAAGGCGGAGGCCGAAACGGGAGTAACTCACTGAAGAGAGCAAAACACCGGACCAGAAAACGGCCAGAAATCCAACACTGCTTCCAAGGCCCCCTCAGGCTGACTGAGGACCTTCTGTTGGCCTTAGAGGGTCCCTCAAGCTGGCTGGGGCACCTCGGGACCCTGGATAAAACAAAATCTAGCAACTTCTTGGAGGGCTCCTCTTAAAAATGCATGGGGGAGGTAAAATAATGTTTTCACTTTCCACCTTCTTGAGTGTGTGGTGGGGACAGGCGGAAGCGGCCCCCTTATCCGCCATCCCTGGGAAGTGGTATTTGGATGGTGCTTAGTGTAGCTGTTGTTAGCTAAGTGTTTGTCAGTCGTGTTTGCAAGTGAGGATGGCATGACAATACTGCCATTGTCTCAAATCCTGATTCAAATCTCCATGACATTTCAAAGGCTGGGCAGTGCAGCACCTGCCCAGAACCCACATTGATCCATCACTGGTTGGTGTGGCCCCAGCCAGGTTTCCCAAACAGCTGCTATGCGATTGGTCCACCAGTGCCATCTGTGCAGGGGCGTAGCCACGGGGGGCACATACCTCCGCCCCCATTTGACTGACCACACACTACAAAATATCGGCGACGTCCCTGTTTCCGACTATTTAGGGCCCCTGCAAAATATACTGGCCTAAATCAGAGAAGATCCCATTTTGCGTCACATTTTTCGGGGGCCCTAGCTGAGGGGGCCTCTAACGATGCTGTATTCCCCCTGCCGCAGGTCTGGCTACGCCCCTGCATCTGTGCCTCGGGGAACATGTCAGTTCGTGGGTCGCCCGGATGTGCAGTGGACTGCCTACCACCCAGGGACTGCGCTCGACAGTCTCCGAGTGGCAGTCCGGAGTCCCTGAGTCCGGAAGCAGCTCTGCTGAGTGCTCACCTGTGGTGGTGGCATTGTATGGAGTATGTGACAGAAAATACAACACAAGTGATTCCCTAAGGTTGTTAAAGCTGTGAACATGTCATTGGATAAGCAGATACTAGCAGTAAGCAATAAGCATTGCTCATAATAGACAAGTATGTCAGTATTATGCATACCTACACTCAACATATACAATCAGAAAAACAAAACAGTGCAAGTCAATTTTTAAATATACAAGTACAGTGTAGTGCAAATGTTCTGTCCGCTTTATCGACACCAGCTCTGTCGCTGTCTGTCGGTACTGCACGCAGTGGAATCCAATGCAATTACTATAACCCTCGCCCCCGGTATCAGTGGCGAGGGCATAACTAGCTTCATTAGATTTCACTGCGTGTAGCACCGACAGACAGCACCGATGGACAATGTTGACATTGAACTGATGATGATGATGATGATGATGATGATGATGATGATGATTGGGGTTTAAGGGCAGGTCGACGACTAAGGTCACATGCCGCCCATTGACATTGAACTGAACGGGTGCGCTTAACCAAAGCTTTTTAAGAATACTTTCTACGCTAGCTTCCGGCAGACGAAAACAAACATCGCCCAAGGAAAATGGATGGTTCATTCGAATAGTGCACTGAAAGGACCGCTACTAGCCGCTTTCACGAAGGACTTATTCGCCAGGTACATCGACATCAGGACTCAGGTGGTGTCGATGAAGTGGACAGAACATTTGTACTACATTGTACACCAGAATATCCACTTGTGCATACTGCATGGACATTGTTATCTAGGTTCCTATGTCGATAGCAGTTTATTAATGACTTTGGCTCATGCACATTTCCTTAAAAAGCAGGTTACATGACTGTTGATTATTTGGGTTTAAAGGTGCCACAGCTGTTCAGGTGTTGTGGCGTTTATTAGGCTACATGGTTGGAGTTCTGGACATGCTAACCCAATGATTTCCTGAGTTAAGAGGACATCTGCATACATGTGCTCGGATCCCAAAAACGAATCCCGGGATCTGATATCTGGGATCTGGAATCTGGATCCTGGATTCACTAGGAGCATAGATCCACTAATTATGATCATAGATCCACCTTCACAATTTGTTGATGGATCGACTAGGATCAAAGATCCGTCTACAAAGTTGGTCGACGGATCCGTCGGGATCCGAGATCTCAGGTACCATTTTGCACTGGAATCCACTGAAATCCTAGACCCGCCATTATGCAGATATGTATTTTCGGAACCCATATGTTAAGTACTTGTCACTATGTGTGTACATTTCAGTTCGTTGTAAATGGAACTAGCTTGGGCGTTTGCCTTAAAGGAAATAGTTCACCTTCAACATGGGTTTTGAACTGAGATAGCAGTTGTGTAGCCTGTGTTGAAACGCCCTAACTGCAAAGTTTTCTGGGTTTGAAAAGCGGCTCTCCCAGACGAAATATTTAACTTTTTGTACGACAGGATTGTGGGCCTCACACGCCTGGCAGAGGCCTACTGTAGGCACTCAACACACGCCTGGGCAGCAGTCTGTAACAGCATGCACCTTAACAGCGACTATACTATCGAATATCTGATTGACGTGAAGGCCGTTGTTTGACGTTGCGCGCGAGAGTTACGCATATTAGTTTTGATCAATTAATAATTTACGTCCTCTGGTTCCTGAAGTCGGCGGCGATTGGTTATGGCTATTTTTGACATTATGAAAAGAAGTTGTATTTGAAAATATAATCAAATTGTGTTTGAAAAAAACAATCTAAGGTGAACTATTTCATTTAAGTTATATTTTGTCAAGAAATACTGTAATTATGGCATAATTTAATAAGTTGGATCCTGTCGGATCCGAGATCTGTTAGGATCAGATCCCTTTTCATTGTTTATTATGGGATCCAAGATCCGTTGCCAAATTTAATTGAGGGATCCACTGGGATCCAAGATCTACTGTTGTATTTTGTTGTGGGATCCAGTGGGATCATAGATACAACATTGTGTTTTGTCGAAAGATCCTCTGGGATCACAGATCCTTCTTTCAGATTCATGCACATGTCTGGACATCTATGCTACAAACTCAGCCACAAAGTCCCTGCTGGGTTGATGGATAAATGATCATATAACCCATCAGAATCGAAATCGAAAGTGGCAACCATCTCTGCTTGTAAGTGCATACAAGGTTATTGAGGTGATTTTATAAAAAGTCAGCTTATGCCAAATACATTTCAATCAGACTGTGTTTATACATATAGCTGAATGGCCATGAGACATCAGTTAATGGTGTATCATGACTTGAGGCAAACAACTCACCAAATTAAACCATAACCACAGGAAACAGCAAACATCTTATCAGTCATTGCTATTTGTAAACAGATAAATAGTGTTATCTTGTCAAAAATAAGCCATGACAAGTAAAATCCACAAATAACAGGAATCACAAAAGGATAAGCTTGAACGTTACATAGGAATAGCATTGGCAAATGCTTTGAGCAAAGCAAAAGTGTCCTGCAGCATAACACATAACCTTACCAATTCAGGGAATTTAGAGGTTTGTTTAGCCTGTAGAACACGATCTTTACAACTTAGAGAGCTCTGGCAAGGATCTATTTGTCAAAGACTGTTACAAATGAGATGTCTCTCTCATTTCTACCCAACACATATAAAAACATTCAGTTATCAATAATCCTGCATACTTATTCCATTTTTGGATGAATGGGGCATATGCTACCACATTTAAGCATAAACCAATTAATCAATCAATGAACCTAACCACATCACACCAGTGACTCTGAAACAAATAAATGTATGCTAGTATCATATACAAAGTCATATGATGTTTTAGTCAATGCAAAATGTCAACTGAAATTGTCAAACATTATCTTTGCAACTTTAACCCTGCATATGCAGGTATTTTCTCCTGAGCAAGACAAAATAGCATTATACTCAGCAAGGTTAAATTAATCATAGGTATTAATGAAAATAACTACAACAAGATATATAGGTACATTTATAATTTGTATATATACATTTTATAAATTTGTATATATAGCATAATATTATATACATATATAATTTGGGTATCAAAATCATATGGATAGCAGGCATTATCAAACTTCTTTACAATTGTATGTCAATTTACACAGGTACCTACCTACCTACATAATGAAATTGGCTACTACATTTAACCTTCATGATGACTTATCCAGGGGTCTAGGTGGCTCAGTTGGTAGGGCATTGGAGTAAGAATACATGGAATAAAATTATGTTTCTCTGCTTGGAACAGGATGAGAGATTCTGACCACAATTACAAATGTTGACAGTCACATAGTTGTAAAGCCCAATCCCTGATGATGATTTGGGTTTTAGGGCGCCTCAACTGTAAAGTTATGTGGCGCCCATCCCATCACCCAATCCCCAATCCCATCACCAGCCTGCCTGAACCACAACCACAACATGAATTATCCAGATGATACATCCTACAATTTATTTGTGCCATATTTGCAGCCTAATGCAAGATTAACATTAAACCAAGAAATGACACAGAACCATCAGGAAGGAGATAAATATCAAACTTGAATGCATAGATAACATAGCACTTAAAAGCAGATGCACCACACTGCTTAGAAGGTCAAACAGCAAGCACAATCATGATCTAAAATAAACTTAAAGGAGCATACAATATGATGTTGACTCTATCAACATCACAACCTTCCCATGCACAAATATGTTTTACCAGCACCTTATCCCTTGTCAAAACACTGAATAGCTAGGTACTTTGGTAGGGCAAATGAGAGTTAA
>VOPJ01011692.1:5225-19751 GCA_014673585.1 Semibalanus balanoides
AAGGTATCAAAATACCTGTAGTGGACGAGTTAGTGGCGTAAATAGGTAATACCTACAACCAAAAGTGACTAGTGGTTCTAATGGTGCAGAATTCTGAAGTGAGGCAGGATTTCCGACTGAGTACTCGTTGGCAGGCTAAAATCCTGCCCCCCCCCAACTTGAACATACTTCCTGCGTCCCTGCGCTGAGACGTCTCCGCGATGGAGCTACCCCGGATAGCTTCAAATTAGCGTCGGACACACCGACAACCCCTCTGATCGGGCGCCTCACCGGCACTTCAAAAGGCGGCGTCCGGTTCCTCTTCCTTCTTACCAGGGTGAAGCCTTTCTTGGTCATCTGCAGACGACACAGGGGTAGCAGCCTGATCAGCAGCAGCAGACGGGGGGGGGGGGTAGCAGGCTTGATCAATCAATGGCTGGGTGGGGGCAGAAGCTGATCAGCAGGCCACACGAGGCAGTTGATAAGCTGCCGGCTGCGGCGCTTCGGTCATCTCCCACAGGAGCGCTTAAGGATGACTGCATAGGGCTTATTTGGCTGGCGTGCCGGGACGGGGCACTGCTACCTGAGCGGTGCTGGGCGGCGCGGTACTGGCAGGGGGTGGACAGGGTGCCGCGAGGGCGGCGATGACTTTGACCTGACAGACTGACTGAACAGTCGGGAGTGGACTTGGGATGCAGGAGTGAGTTGCTGTAGCTGCAGTTGTAGATAACAAATCGTTCTGCATTTCTTGAAACCTCTTCTTCATCTTCCCCATGGAGGGGGAGAATTCAGCGCGTATTTGTTTAATTTCACATTGCAGCTTCAGCAGCTGAGATGCAGCGACCAGGTCGTCAGACGATGAGGCCGAGGTGGGGATGTTTGCCACATTCACCGCACAGTAGATGGGCAGAGGCCACCCTTCCTTGTCGCTGACAAAAAGGGCCTTCAGGATGTCCTCGGTGTCCGCCTTGACCTTGGCCGCAGTGCCATTGTCGCGGCGCTTAATGAGACGTATATTCCTTCTTCCACCACCGCTATTCTTAATTTCAGTTACCCACAGCAGCTCTTTTGCCTCCTGGATTTCATCTTCCTGATATAAATCAACAATAGCTTTGGTGATGTCCTCATGTTGAGTTTGAGTACCGCTGGGCCGGCCGAGCTTGCCGCCGCGCGCCGCAGCGGGCGGCACGACGGTACAGCCATACTAGTGTCCAAGGAATCTGATGGTCCCCCAATCGTTGAAGGACTCTGGCCCACTAAACAAAACACGTGTGATCGTCACACTTCACAAATCGCAGCAGGCCTCCCGCTGGCTATTGCCGTGTCGGACTCACCTGTGACGTTCAGCCGGAACTCGAGGCTGATCTTGGGCTCGGTGCTGACCTGGCACTCGTACACGCCACTGTCACTCTGCACTGGTGACAGCACCTTCAGCGTCCACTCCTGCGTGCCAGGCACGTGCAGCGCCTGGAACCGCTGGTCGTTGGTGTAGGTGAACCGACCGACGGTCAGGATGTGCAGATCCCTCTGTCTCACCCAGGACACCTGCGGTGGAGACAGACAGTAGGTGAACAGACCCTTCACCAGCTGATTGGCAAGTTTCTCTTTCACACCCATGACACGTTTTAATATGAGCTGTCACATCATGCTCCAGTACCCCTTCAAGCATCACTTTGTCTCGAGATGTCACAATTTTTTACCGTCGGCGCCCCATCCCCGCACTCTCAATATAATTCCTATTCTAGGAATGTCTGTATTTCTCTTTCGTGCGTTACTGCCATGAATTTTGGCGAAGAGACATTTCGTCTCCGTACAAAGTTATGAGATTCGTGGAAAACATTATAAACTCATTGCTGATCTCGACAAAAAGTCATGAATCGTAAAGGGATTCCAATAGTGTGAACGAATACAAGCGGATTCACATGAGAACATATAATTACCGACTGTCCAGAAACCTTACACACATTGTCCCGATAAAACAGCCCACCCAGCCCCATACCATATCGGTGCTGACTGCACCATCATCAGGCTGTTTCGATTGTCAGCGCCAGACGCAGCGCTGAGCTATGTCGTCCTCATCTCAGCAGCCTCAGCAGCGCGTCGGCTCTGATTTCCCACAGTGTCCATTGACGTGCTCATTTGTTTCCGAGAGCGTCTACTGGCGCGCTCGACCGGGCAGGCCCGCTCGGAGCCGCCGTTTCCGCGCCAAATTGCTGCCGCTCTCCAGCCGATACCATCAGACTCCAGCCGATACCAAATGGGGATGGTACGCGGCCGGCGGCCGCGTATCCCCGAAATAACGTCCATCGCTTAAGAATGACGTGAAAGCATTAACGCCACCGAACGCGGCTACCAAGTCGTGACCAAGCTCGGTGTATTTCGGTTCAGCCGTGGCTTGTGGGTCGCACGAATGGCGCAGGGAACTTGGACAGGGGATGACGAGTTATGCTGCGCCCTCTGCTCAGCATAACTCGCCCTCTGCTCGTGTAACCCCATCATAATCAGCGCGCCTGGGAGCCGTGCGGGCGGTGCTGCGCCTCTGCTCGGTGTACCCCATCATAATAAGCGTGCCTGGGAGCCGTGAGGGCGGTGCTGCGCGCCTCCTGCTCGTGTACCCCATCATAATCAGCGTATCTGGGAGCGTGGCGGGCCGGTGCTGCGCTCTGCTCGTGTAGCCCAATCATAATCAGCGCGCCTGGGGAGCGTGGGGGCGGTGCTGGCCTCTGCTCGTGTACCCCCATCATAATCAGCGTATCGGGAGCCGTGCGGGCCGGTGCTGCGCCTCTGCTCGTGTACCCCATCATAATCAGCGTATCTGGGGCCGTGGGGCGGTGTGGCCTCTGCTCGTGTACCCCATCATAATCAGCGTATCTGGGAGTCCGTGCGGGCCGGTGCTGCGCCCTCTGCTCGTGTAGCCCATCATAATCAGCGCGCCTGGGAGCCGTGCGGCCGGTGCTGCGCCCTCTGCCTGTAACCCCATCATAATAGCGTTATCTGGGAGCCGGCGGGCCGGTGCTGCGCCCTCTGCTTCGTGACCCCATCATATCAGCGCGCCTGGGAGCCGTGGGGCCGGTGCTGCGCCCTCTGCTCGTGTTCCCATATAATCAGCGTGCCTGGGAGCCGTGGGGCGGTGCTGCGCCCTCTGCTCGTGTACCCCATCATAATCAGCGTATCTGGGAGCCGTGCGGGCCGGTGCTGCCCCTCTGCTCGTGTAACCCATCATAATCAGCGTGCTGGGAAGCCGTGGGCGGCCGGTGCTGTGCCTCTGCTCGTGTACCCCATCATAATCAGCGTATCTGGGAGCCGTGCGGCCGGTGCTGCGCCTCTGCTCGTGTAACCCATCATACACAGGCGCGCTGGGAGCCGTGCGGGCCGGTGCTTGCGCCTCTGCTCGGTAACCCCCAATCATAATAGCGTGCCTGGGAGCCGTGCGGGCCGGTGCTGCGCCCTCTGCTCGTGTACCCCCATCAGTCTCAGCTGAGCGGTCACGGCGAGTTGACCTGCTCGCGGGGCTCACCACCCAACCCACCCAGCGAGTGAGCGTGTGCCTTTTTTCCGATTGATTGGCGTATGAGTGGAACTTTGTGTGAGTGCTACGGGAAGGATTAGTGCATACTGCATAGTGAGATGGTGACTCTGATCTGGCAGTGACTTCAGCGAACTATCATCATGCATACGGATTTGCTTCGGTATGTGACTCTGCTCGTCTTAGTCCGTGCGTTGTGTCTGATTGCACACTGAACCCTGCCATCAAGTTGTGAGGTCAGAAAAACTTCACCCAACAATCATGCGCATTCGAAAAACAGTTCGAAGCGCGGAACGGAAGACAGCAACAATTCGTCTCTCGGCTGCGCGTGCCGTCCGAGGCACACCTGCCCTGGCCGCCGCCGTCGCTCTGACTTGATAATCACGATTCGGTGTCCGCCGGATGGGCGGAACGGGTGAGGAGGGAAGAATTCCAGTCGGTTCTAGTCATCTACCCTGGCCACTACCATGGCGGGGCGCGCTGGCTGCGCGCTCTGATTCCGACTCCGTTGCCGCCATGCTTCTGCGCCGATTCTGGCCGCGGGCGATCCTGGGAGCGGTGCCTGCCGGTCGTGCCGCATAGCGGCCGAGGTCACCCACCGGCTGCTGAGGGGACGCGGCCCCTGGAGCGGAGCAATCAGCGGAAGCGGCAGGAGCGCAGCTGAGGGCGACTGCTTCCGCTGCGCCGCGCGCTGCGGCCGTGGGTGGCCCTGCCGCACCGGAGAACGCGGCGCGGACACAGACGGGACGCAAACGTGGGCCCCAATGGGTGGCGTCACGGGACAGCGCAGCGGCAATCACATGATAGACGATCACATGCAGTCATCAACCCGAAACTACTGGAGCTTCAACATGAACTCACAGAGACGTTACGACCTGCTCCTCATCTGTCACGGAGACCTAGGCTCAACGCCAGCACATCCACACTCGACTGAATGAAAACTTTCCTGGATTCGTCGGCTTGTTTAATAGTTTGACTCATGCGTGTGGATAACCGGAATCCTGACGATGTTAACGGGGGTAGCAGTGTTGGCACGCCGACTCTGCGTTTTACTTGTTTCTCACCGTTGTATCTCTTGTTCGATTATTTCGGCTCAGTCACGAGCTCGCATGTGCAATCTTTATCTCCCACTCAAAAGCAAAGATTAGAGATCAGTGGGAAAAAAGTTGGGTAATAACTGTTTTTAATGTCCCGCCCCAAAAGTTTAATCTGTGTGCTGTAACCGAATCACTTGAGTTATTCCAGAGCAACAAGTATGGTTGAACGAGGCGAACACACGGAATAGAACATTAGGGATAGAATTTAACAATCTGATATTTGTGGAGGAGACCTCTTTGTGAACTTGACCACAAGACCAGACAATCGTGCACCTCCCTACCTTCGCAACGCATAGCGACGTAGGCTTTCGCAAAGATCCATCCATTTAAAGGAGATGTGATGTTGCGTGGGCTACCAATGTTTTTGGTGGCCAGGCACCGGTTAGGGCGGCATATCTGCGGATGTCCTCCCACGGGCCGGCCCCGGCTGCGGCTACCACTCTCTTAACGCGTTTACTCCAATGTCACTTCATAACATCAGGGACCCTCCATTACCCAATCCCACCCGGGATCCTGCTGTCTGGAGTGTTCGTCGCATCGTCATGACTCGTGAACGTCATTAAAAGGTCTGGCATCCCAGGGTTTGTGACATCACCGCACAGCACAGGTACGTGCTGCAGTCGTCTGCGGCCCGACCGCCTGATGTACTGTCCGCTGGGTTTGTTCCACTCTGAGACTGAGACACTCAACTAGCTCCCTGGCACGTGTCGAGTCGCATTGAACACCGGGAAGTACCGAGCATGACCGTCCGTGGGGCTGCCAGCCCGAACACTAAAGTCGGATTGGCAGGCCGTTTACGTGAAGGGGCCGCTGGTTCGATCAGGGGCAGCGTTGGTCCTCGGACGCTGTATCTTTGTCCTAATTTCAGAGCGCTCAACGCCACCAGTGAGTGAAGAACAACTATCTCGACAGACTGCTCCGGCGCCGGCCGCGCACCACCGTGATCCAAGGCCACCGTGGTGTGACATGTCTTCATAGGGTGCGGAGTCTCAGTAGGGCCCGGCGAGACGGTGGCTAGTGCGCACGAGTACATCGCTGAACCGCGCGGTGACAATCTTGCCACAACGTATCGGTCTGACGCGGAGGATCTCTGGCCCGGCCGCAGCGGCACCGTAGGGTGTCCGCGCGACCCGCGTGTTTACCGACGTACCGCTGACGACGCGTCATTAGTGGAGCAGCGCAACACCGTGCGGGCGGACATGTAGCTACCGCTGGGGATGTGCAAGGCGGTGATCGAGAAGCGGGTCGAAGTTTGGGTATGGAAGATGGTATTACGTGTGGATGGTGGTCTAGTAGAAGGCGCTACTAGAGACCGCCTTGGCTAGTATTTTGACAGGAATTCACGGACAAGAGGTAGTTCGCATGGCAGACTTGTTTTGATCCTTGTGGCTGGTACCTTTGCCCATTCGGTTACTGGGTAATGAAAGGCTCTTCAGCGCTGTTCATCTAGTCATTCGACAATTCTTGCGGCGGTTCATAATGGCACGGGACGACTCTCGATGCGCATCAACTCAGTTTGTGTACAGCTTGTATGATTGTTTGGGGGCAGATCACTTTCGGCTGGTCGAGCGCCGGGATGTCTGTGGGTTCGATCCGTACATCAAAAAGTGGGTTCTTTGGACGCGGATTGGTGGGGCTGCGCGGCTGCTGAGAGATTGTGTAGTGAAGCACTCCGTCTGCAACTGTGATTTCCCCGGAATCTGGAAGCACTCAGTCGTCCATCGTTCCATAAATCGTGTCGGGGGTGGGTCGGGTCGGGTCGGACCCCCTAGAGGTTCCTTTAGTTACAATGCCTTGCATAGTTAGGGACCATCTCTAAGGTCCCTGGTCGTGGGGCCAAAATGGGTGTGAGCGATCATACTACGGGCGTCTACGTCTATGGCCTGCTTTCACGAGAATCACTTGGCTTTGCTTTGCTCCAGCGGATGGGATTTTAGACTCGAGGTCATTCTACCGCGGAGAACCGGTCCGGGTTGCGGAGTCGGTGTCGGTCGAGTGTATTATCCTTGTCGCGCGGGCGACAGGACAGAGGGGAGATCTTAGGTTTAAGTAAATGTTTTGGACGTCATAGGATAGCACTAAGCTCTCGTACCGGTAGATCCGTGTACGAGTACTGCTCGGTCCGGCGCTCGCGCTCGCCGCTACCGGGGATGCTGCGACGAGCTGGTGCGAGATTGGGGTTTCGGGAATCCTACCCTCCAGACCGGTACTGCACACCCAGAGTTGGATCCATTGCGGATCCCACGACCGACGCAAGTACCTCGTGGTCCCGGCCGGGCTTCTCCCGAACAAATACTTGGCCGTTTACAGGTTCTGGTCCTTGGTCATATATACTACAGTTGTGTTCGGCCAATGATTTAGACTACTTGGCTCAGAGGCACATGTAATCCAGGTAACTGATGACACGCAGATACTCGTATCCGGGCGGAAAATAGCATTCGATGAATGGTAGATCGCACCTGGAACGCTCCCTTGCCTCTTGTGTTTGGTTAGAGCGAACAGTCTGAAAAGGAATGCTTCCAAAACCAGTTGATGGTGTTCCGGGCAGGTCCCGGCAGAACCTCCGGCACATACCGTCAATCGAGATATGTTTTCAGTGGGGAGACTATTGTCCGGGAAACGCAGGGTACGGACTTGGCGTGATATTTGACCGTGCCTATCGGACTCAACGTGGACATGATTGTCCATAAGGCTTGGGCTACTGATCGGACTGAGTCACATTCGCCATTACCTTCGCAAACGTGGGTTCCACTGATCGTGCACGTTTTGGTGCTATCATCAGCGTACGTATTGCATTAACCGTTTTTTGGCACTGCTCAGACAAAAATGACAGGCAGCCTCGAGCCGAAGGGTCAATTTCTGTGCCAGGGTGGGTACGCGTGTGAAAGCGAGGAGATACGGTGGCTCGGACCATGATTTTCGGAGTATGGTTTTGAGTGCCCAGGTGGTCATACGCCCAGTGGGTCGAGTGAGCGTGTCCCGAATGTCGCGTCCGGGCTCGTCGCGTCTCGTGCTGCTCGGCACTGCGTGGTTCACGCGTCGGGTGGGGGTGGGAGAACCAAGGCATAATCCGGTGTCCTCACTATATTAGCCGAAATGCGCACATCGCAATAAGGGGCGCACGCGTCGGACGACAGTCGTTTATCTGCTGCATCGTACTGAGCAACCGGCAAACGTCCAGTTTGGTCTGACCGTGTCCCTCGCCTTTTTAACAGTTTAACCGATCCGAACTGACGTGGTGTTGAGGCCCGCTTCCAGTAAAAAGAGATCTTGAGGGGTGTTGCGCATGAGAAGCTGGCGGGATCTGACCTAGCATGTTACTGTCTTCCTGGGAGTATGAATGTCAACTCATGTCTAACCCAATGCACCCTTACTGTCTTATGTCTCGTGACGCTGGGCGTAGTATAGCCACATTGTGTGTGGGTGGCCCTAAGTTGTGTATACAAGTACAAGTGAATCCAGGAATCACGGGGTATTCTGGGAGCCGGTGCGGGGTCGCTCGGGGGTGCTGGGCGGCCCGTTCGGGTGGGGGCTGCCGGGTGGTACGCCCCCAGTCGAGATCAGGTAGCTGGGAGGGCGTCGGGGGCGGTGCTGGGCTCCTGGCGTCGGTGATACCCATTATGAGAGTCAGGCGGGGTGCTGGGACGCCGTGCGGGCCTCGGTCGCTGAGCGCCTGCTGCGCCCTCTGCTCGTGTAACCCCATCATAATCAGCGTGCCTGGGAGCCGTGCGGGCCGCTGCGCAGGTAGGTACAAGGTTGCCACTGACCGTCTTGTCGCCTGGATGCTGGATGACGCAGATCAGGTAGGCTGGCCGGCCGACCGGCGACCGCACGTGCTGCGCCGTGGTGTTGAGGAAGACAGGCTGTAGCATCGAGGGCCGCTGCCAGGGGGGCCGCGACGGAGGCTCGTCGGCCGTCAGAACCACCGCCGCGCCTGGTGAGGAAGGCATACAGTGCAGCGTCAGCATACGAGTTAATCGACTACGATAGAACCACCGCCAATCTGACGGGGCACGGGACACAGCGTAAGTTTATTGTATTTTCTCTCGCCCCCAACGGGACAGTGGTGCCAAATTACAGACAGCTCCTTCTCCTCCCAGGGCTGCGGCAAGTGTGTGAGCGGCCACCCCACACCTAAATTAGTCAAAAGAATAAAGTGGTGCGAAGAGCGGGCGGCACTGGGATTCGAACCCGGGTTCTCGCGCTCCTCAGATTGCCGTACTGATTGAGCTTATCAGGCCAAATCTATGGCAGCCTCCGACAATGGCGGCGCCGCCATAGGTGCCAGAATGCCACCCCTGCGGTGAGCAGTGACGCTGGGGTGGCATTGCCAACCCTAAATTGTAGCCCACCGTCAACATTTTACTAATGCTGTGTTGCCAAAATTGTGAATTTTGGTCGCTGTGAAATATGGAATAGTTTCCCTCGTCGACCAATGCAAGTTTTAGCCAAGGTAGCCTATATTGCTGTTCAAACTATACTATCTAGTCATGACCATAAAATTCACCAGCTTGGCCGAAACTTTCGCTCTGTATCGGGTAATGTACCTTGTGTTATCTAACCGAAAGCACGCCAACGGCCAATGCAACAGCTGTGCCGGCACCACTGCTAGGCGGGGTAGTCGACAGGACAGGACAGGACAGGACAGGACAGGACAGGACAGGACAGGACAGGACAGGACAGGACAGGACAGGACAGGAACAGGACAGGACAGGAAGGAACACAGGACAGGACGGGACAGGACGGGTGACAGGACGGGACTAGACGGGGGACAGGACGGGGACAGGACAAGGATCAGGACATGGACAGGACGGGGACAGGACAGGACAGGGAAGGAAAGGACAGGAACAGGACAAGACAGGACAGGCAGGACAGGACTAGGACAGGGACAGGACAGGACAAGACAGGACAGGACAGGACAGACAGGACGGGACAGACAAGGACAGGACAGGGACGGGGACAGGACAACGGACAGGACAGGCGGACAGGACAGAGGACAGGGACAGGACAGGACAGGACAGGACAAGGACAGGACAGGACAGGAACAAGGACAGGACAGGAACAGGACAGGACAGGACAGGACAGGACAGGACAGGACAGGACAGGACAGGACAGGACAGGACAGGACAGGACAGGACAGAGGCGGGACAGAGGTGGGGCAGAGGCAAGACAGGGCAGGACATGGCAGCAGGGCAAGGCAAGACAGATGTGGGACAGGGCATAGGAAACGCGTAGTAATTTAAAAAAAATACCTGATCACTGCCGTGGATCGCGCCAACCACAAACTGCATGGGGGGATAGCCGCCCCTTAAAATCTCGAAAATGGCACGATGTAGCAATGAGCAAAAAAGACGTTAGATTGCTCGAAACAAACTCTATCGAAAGGATACTGGCTATTTTTTAAGGTTTTAGATCAGGTCAATGTTTTCAATCTAGTGGGCTTCAACATCCCCCCTATTTGGACGAGGAAGTGGGTCAAATCCAAGGAGAAATTTGTATCTTGTGGATTTTGATAGTGCTTCAATCAATTTTCCCAGCTCAGCCCCTCAAATTTTTATGTAAAAGTTACGCCCCTGTGCGGATACGTCATGTTACAATCATTATCAAGAATCCATGCGTCAGTATCGACAGAATCTTGTCCGGCAGAAGAATACATCTGCCGAACTGATGGAGGCACTGATTCCAAGAGTATAATTTCTCTAATGTACTCGTAGTCCTATTATTGTCATGTTATTAAGAAGTTGTACCGCCAGAACTGTACAAACTTCACTCATTAAAGGGAATGTTTCACTTCTCTGAAAGTTGTCCAATGTACGCCGCTTGTGGTGCAAAATATGAAGTATTGGCTTGCCGAACACGATTCTGACATTTGTTTTCTTACAAACAGAGCCTAATTCCAATAAAGAACTAAGTTTTAGATATTTGGGCTGATGAACGTCATAATGAAGGAATTTTGGGAGATAGTATACAAACCTTCCGCTGCAATGTATACTATGGTATGGCTAAGTAAGGCCAATTGGTAGAAACAATCTACTTTCAATCAGCATCATTTGATTAAAGAGCAGATGATCGACATCGGCTTTTACGCGGCGTATTCAATACCTGGGGTTATTTTTACGAGATGTCCAAAACCAAACTCAAAATTTACTTTCCGCATTGGACCTCTGTGGGTGTTTTAACTTCTAACACTACTTAATTCCAATACAGAATCCAGCAAGAATGGGCCATCTCAACTCAAATCTAATGTTAATGTGAAACATTCCCCATTTAAAAGGGAATAGTAGCACCTTTTGGAAAAAAGTTAATGTAGAATGATGGAGAAGAATGCCTGCGATTACGGTCCTGGCATTCATTTTTTTGCGAAAAAAGTCAAGAATTTGTCTGTAATTCTGATAAATACTTATTTTGACATTGTGACGTCACAACAAAATTGGCGTCACCAAAAGGGAGTTGTGACGTCACAAAGGTAGGCATCGAACGGCAAGAAATCGCTCTTATGAAGTCAGATTGTGTAAAAACGTAAACAACTCGCGTTTGCTGGTTCCTTGACTCGCAAATAAGATTGGACGCGATTAGGTACACATGCGTAAAGTGTTTGCACTGGGGTCCACTATTCTAAGCATCTTTAGTATTTTTTTTTCTTTTAAATAGGAAATCAACTAACATTAACATGATAGTTACTTAAACTATATACCACACCAGAGTGCATTTGTTCATCTTGTGTGATTAGCCCAGTGAGTGAAAATTCATTAGTTTATGCACTGCATATCTTCTATTGCGCGAGAATAATTAAAGCTACCGGTTAATGGGACACCATCAACAGTTGGAGTCCCTTTTGAAGACCTTTTCTCTGCATTATTTCAAAAAGTGAAATAAAATGCAAATCCCAAAAGTTATGGCCAATCATGTTTTTTATGGAAAACCGGAGCCTCCTCGTCAACCCCCCCAAATGGCCACACTATTTGTTTGATATCATCGCCTTTGAACACTGAACCCAGCCACACATCAACACATTTTTCACTCACGAAGTATCTATGGTTGCATTTTTTAATTCGAAATCGGATTCACCATTGCCAAAATTCATTTATAACATGTCCATAACAGAGTGAATTGCCCCATTGGCAAGTGAGTGAAATACATAAGTTAGTACTGAATATGCGCTTTCTATGCGAAAGAATATTGCAGCTACCGGTTCGAGCTACCCAACCCATAAGTTGGGTCCTTTTGAAGACCATTGTCTGCATTATTTTCAAAATTGAAATTCCAATGAAACTGACAAAGAATTGACATTTCATTTTCAAAATTAAATCAAGTCAATACCCTTTCGGTGGCGGACCGCGGGGTGGCGGAACGCAAGGTAACTGAAATACTGGGCGGGACGTTCAATAAAGCGAAAACGAAGTGTGGTGGAAAATCAATAGTGGAGTAACTACTATGATATGGCGACAAACGTCACGAAATTGTAATATGCCCAAATCCAATATATGTGGTTTTATGCGGTTCAAAACTCAGCAAACGGTCGTTTTGGAAGGACAAATGTCAGATTAAGAAGTTTCTCAGTACACCCGACAATCTGGCTATCTCAGTTAAAAACTAATGTTAAAGGTGCTATATTCCCTTTAACTGCACCGAAATGCCAGTGACTCTTTTCTCTCAGCTTCAGGTCAACTCTGTTCTTCGCTCTCGAACTATCCGGGACGCAGATCTGGCTCTCCCGCGCGCGAGAACCGAGACGGGCAGGCGGCGCCTCCTTTTCTGTACGGCACAACTGTACAACCGACTCCCGTTGGAGACTCGCGATTTATCCCTGCAGTAGCTTTTAAACGTGCAGTATCAGAACTTGTAGTTGTGTGTGTGTGTGTGTGTGTGTGTTGTGTGTGTGTTGTGTGTGTGTGTGTGTGTGTGTGTGTGTGTGTTTGTGTGCTTGTGTGTGTGTGTGTTTTGTTTTTGCTTTGGATAGCTAGTGTGGCGCTTTTATATTCATTTTATCTTATTGTATGTTGTATATCGAGTGCCTTTTTAACATGTCCATCTTCCTAACCCTGACCCTACACTCGGAATAGCCATTTCAAAATGGAGTGCTTTAATTGTTTAATACCTACAGTACAATACAAGTACATACCAATCCATCGTATATGCTGAAGCACCTTTTACCACGAGGTGGTACTTTCATACAAGAATGTTATTTATATCCGCGGATACGTCACAGTGTCACCAGTCTTCGTGTGGTGTAAGGGGATGTGTACCTATATAGCAGCCGGACTCAAAGGAAACCGGACACAACAGTGTGACTGCAGGGGCGTAGGAACTCATTTGAAGTTGGAGGGGAGGGCACAAAATGGAAAAATAGTTAATTTTGTTTAAAAAATACAATTTTTGGATCAAATAGCATTTATTCGAAAATCCGAGACAGTCATTTGGTAAAACTTGTCATCTCACGTGTTTAACGTTTTTTTATTTGCAATTTGCTTCAAAACTATATTTTTTGCGATTTTTCCAACATTTAGCTATTTTCGACAAAAAATGCTATGTAAAAATGCTATGTCACTAAAATCGGTATTTCTCATTTTGTTCAACGCAACTGATAATTTTTTTTCATATATATATTTTGTTTTCATATATATATTCATAAAATTGATGTACGCGAAGGTATACCAAGTTATACATCGATATCTGCAACGCTTTGTAAGTTATTTAGGAAAAACTGATGGGCCATGGGGGGATCGGATCCGACCCGTCCCCAAGTGGTCGTGAGCTATGCCTCGTAGTTTTGGACTGCAGGTATTGAGACTCAAAAGTTGGGGGGAGCGTTGCCCCCTGCTTAAAAAGTCGAGGGGGCAGTTGCCCCTTGCCCCCCGGCTCTTACGCCTATGACAGTGTCCGTTTTTGTTTTGTTGTGCGTCTCTGTGTAGTCTCGCCTCTGTGTTCGTCTGTGTTCGTATGCGTCCTCTGTTAGTCCTCGCCTCTGGTGTTTCGTATGCGCCTCTGTGAGTCTCGCCTCTGTGTTCGTAATGCGTTCTCTGTTGTAGTCCCTCGCCCTCCTGTGTTCAGTGTGCGTCTCTGTGTAGTCTCTGCCTCTGTGTTCGATGCGTCTCTGTGTAGTCTCGCACCTCGTGTTCGTGTGGTTCTCCTGGTAGTCTCGCCTCTGTGTCGTTGTGCGTCTCTGTGTAGTCCTCGCCTCTTGTTCGTGTGGCGTCTCTGTGTAGTCTCGCCTCTGTGTTCGTATGCGTCTCTGTGTAGTCTCGCCTCTGTGTTCGTATGCGTCCTCTGTGAGTCTTCGCCTCTGTGTCGTATAGCGTTCTCTGTGTAGTCTCGCCTCTCGTGTTCGTGTGGCGGTCTTGTGGGTAGTCTCGCCCTGTGTTCGTAATGCGTCCTGGTGTAGTCTCGCCTCTGTGTTCGTGTGCGTCTCTGTGTAGTCTCGCCTCTGTGTTCGTGTGCGTCTCTGTGTTGTGGTCTGCCGTCGTCATGGTAACCATGCTCAGATGTGGGATACCCGACATGATGGGCCAAATTACTTTTTGCATTTGTGCACGTGTGCACTCGTTTTTGTATCTCAGAAACTAATAGTCCGATCGAGTTGAAGTTCACGATACATTTCCTCCGCGCTTGCTCGTTCATCGCATTTTTAAAGGTTTTACTCGGAGCCTTACAGGTAAATAACACAAAAATACGACAAAATGTGAAGTGTTCTTATCTTGTTTGGTGCGAGGTTCATATAATTTTATATTCATGTGACATTTATCCCAGCAGAGGATACATGCGTACCTACCTACTACCTACTACATACTCAATCAACTTTGCCACCCCTGTCAAGCATCCGTGCTGCCGCCAGCCGTCCCTGGCCTCTGAGCAAATACATGAGTTAATATTGCTATGACACCATCCGCCGCCTCCTCCACTGTAAACATCATTATCGATGCGGCT